>RCWM02001313.1:0-47959 GCA_003667255.2 Euschistus heros | reverse complement strand
ATCCTACTGTGAGTTTGAAAATAATAACCTCGATCAATCAGGTGAAGTAAAAAGGGAGAAAATAGATATTAATGAAAAAAGGATGTATCTTTTCCCTTAAAGGAAATTCCACGAGACATTTGGAAACAGATATTTCTCCGTGAAAGGAAAATGGTTTGGTTCTAGCGGAAAAAAAAAAAAGAGCTTCTTGGAGGACCTTGGTGTGGAGGCGAGGATATTGCGATTATGGCCGAAACATTAAATATTGGGCATTATTCACCACCACATACATGGTACATAGCAAGGACTAATGCAATTTATAGTTAATAGATATATGTACCAATTTAAATTATTCTTGATTCTATGTTTTGTTAATGACTTTTATTTATTATTAATTTTTTTTTTTTAGAAAAAAAAATTTTTATTCTGGGACAAAGTCCCATAACAGACCATAAGTTATATCTGGCCTTGAGATTATAAATTAGATAACAAAATAAGATCATTAAAGGTAAAAAAACATTTTTTGCAATAAAATAAATAATAAAATGAAAAAAAAAAATCTATACGCATATATAAACACACACACTACATACATAAATAAACTATATTTACAATCAGTTAGAGAAAAAAATATTATATAAGGAATTGACTACATAATAGATTTCTGATGTTAAATCGAGTAAAGGATGAAAACTAAAAATGAAAATTATTTCAATGGTAAAGAAAACATTATCATATGAGGATTTTTTAAACAGGCTAAACTTTATATATGATTTTTATGTGCATATATGTAAATGAATATCTGTGTGTTAGGAAATAGTAACATTAATTGTAGAAAGAGAGAAAAAGAAAAGGGAACGACACATGTAAATATTAGGAGGGAAAAAAAAAATAAAAGTAAAGAATGAAATGAAATAAATAGAAAAAGGAGGAAAAAGGAAAAAAAAAAAGAGAAAAAAAAAATTGTAATAGTTTGTCTAGTATTTAGTATTAAGTATATTATTGTAGAATTATAACCAAATTATAAATATTATGAATTATAACGTTATCTTTAGTTAGATAAGTAGGCTGTGTGTGTGCCAATAAAGTTGGGCAGCAGTATGTTTTTATATCAATAAAGGATATATCTCTCTGTCTTAGTTTTAAAAATTAAAAAAAATGGAAGTAGTTAACAGCTAGTAATATTTGTTATCTACATTATATCATATTGGAGTTAACTACTATTCAGACAATGTACAAAAAAATAATTCATTCTATAAATACCCATTTAAAAAACATAAATATTATGGGTTTCATTAGTTGCTTAAGTATGTAACTGCAAATGTAACAAAAACCTTTTGAAAAAAAAAAAAATGGTTAATTTAAATAATGTATTAGGGCTCCAAAAACCTGTATGGATACGCAATGAAATGAAAAATAATCTTTATTTTATCACGACAATATCGCCAACGTCAAGGTAACGACTTTGTATCGTCTCTAGATACCGAATTCTTCCTCAAGAATCGGTGAAATAGAGAATCGACAAATCTCTAAATAAAAGTTGAACCGTTTTCCATTGGATATGTAACCAGACTACTTGATGAAACAAGGCTTTATGTAAGCTTGCCATTAACGAACTAGGCTAACGATCTGTCACTCTACCATATCATTCACTCATTCATCATGCAGATTAGAATTTTCTAACTATTTTCATTTGTGCAATTTCAGAGCATATTAAAAGACTATTTCAGCTATATAGTAGAACGTTATCAGTTACATGAAGATTGTACTATTAGACAAATCGTTTTATTAATTCCTTATTTAGAAAATCTGAAAAATTGGTTGAAATATGTTCCTCGAAATACCTAACTTTGGTGAAACGTAAAAAGGGTTTCTCACAACACTGGCTTTATGTGCTTAAGTAAAGGAATTATCCAAAGACGACCAAATGATATTCTTTGATCATTACTAACTTAACATAAACAGTATACCTATAAAAGATAAAAGTTTAAAAATAAACTAATTTTCAGTCGCAAAATACAACGTTTTAGAAAGCCATTTATCGACAACAACCCCCATACAGATGATCCTCAGTTACCACCTAAATTAATTTGCAACCTATAGCATATTTATAAGTTTTGGTATGATTTTAGGATACCAACAAGATACCTATCCTTCCATGACAAGCTACACACCGACTTGAATCGTCTGAAATAAGATAGTCTAGGGACTTTTTATGGTTTAGCAATAATAGAATCTACTGATTTTCAATTAATTTGTTATAAAAAAGGTGATAATAGGTGGATAGCAGTGAAGTTTAAAAATTGCCCGATAGATTGCGAGCGCCATTCAACATGAAAGGTTACGAAGATACGGTGTAATATAGAGCTTGAAACTGAAAATAAATTTTACTTATATTCAATCAAATTATCAAACAAAGATTTAAAATATTTGGTGCGACATGTGAATCCCAGTGAAGTTTGCTCGCTTTATTTACTTACGTAAAAGAATTATCCAAAGATGACCAAATGATACTCTTTGGTCATTACTAACTCAACTTAAACAGTTACCTATAAAAGATGAATGTAAATGATTATTAATTTAATTTAAAATAAACTAATTTTCAGTCGCAAAATACAACAACGTTTTAGTTTTGGACATAAATTTATATTTTTTTTTTTTGCAACATTTTGATTATTTTTTAATTTGTACCTAAGGAAGGCCACTTATCGACAACACCCCATACAGATGATCCTAAGTTACCACGTAAAGTAATTTTCAACATATAACATATTTATAAGTTTTGGTATGTTTTTAGGACATAATAAAGAGAAAATAGAATATAAAATGAGAAAAAAAAATTTTCATCTTCGAAAGACCTGTAGGATAACCTGTCCTTCCTGCCCTAGTTGGACTGCATAAGGACGTTAAGCTCCAATAAACAATCTCAATTTTTTTTTTTTTTAGTTTTCGACTACTCCAATATTTACTAGACAACTGCTCAAAGCTTTTAATAAATTACAAAAGACTTATTTCAAGAAAGTAAATAGACCCATTCGGACAAACGGATTTGAGCTTTAGGGCTCCACTAAACATTCCAATTCTTCTCATATACAATTCTTACAATTCAAAATCCTTCGTAAAATCTTCAACGCTCCATCACAAACTAACTTGTCCGTAAAGATCTTAATGTTCCACATGTTGCTGGCTGATTTGGCCCTAAGCAGATAGTTTACACACTTTCATAATAATCTCCATTCCCACTCTAATCCACTAGTCTCCCAACATGCCTCACACTCAATCCCCGATAATCCTCCGAGGATTCTGAAAAAAAAGATAACCAAGAGACCTTCTAATGTAGAACTATTTAAGTGCTATTAGTGAGTAGTTTTTATATGCCATTGTAATAATTTTACTCAACTTTACTTGTATATAATGTATACATTTTTTTTAATGACCGCATCGAGTAGATTTTTGTATCTAATTTCAACATCCACGTATTCAATATCTATTTATAATTTAGGGGAAGGTGCTGTACCTAAAGCACAGTTGCACCAGTGGACATTTTTAATTAAGAGAGAGTGGGAGGAGGGAAATTGAAATTGTTAGATCGGTTGTGCAGCAAGCATCTCCCAGCAGTTGCACGTATGTTTTCAAGATTGTTAGATCAAAAGTTTTGTAGAAATTATTATTTTTAAGATTTTTTCTTCCATATCCTGATCAATCCAACCAGTTATTTTAAATTTTTTAAGACCTAGACTTAGAAATTTTCTAGGCAGTAATATTTCATTGGGTTGTCCGATAAAAAAGTTTGTAGGCATTCCGCGTGATATAAAATGCCTAAATTTGGATACCTACTATTCGTATAACCTTTTTTTTTAAGAGGAGAAAATGGCACTCCCTATTTATAACAAACCATTTAACTAGAGAAGATAGTGATTTCACAAATGTGATCTTGGCTGATCCATCAAGCGAATTTTTGAAATGTAAATTTTTGGATGAATTGATGAATGATTATGAACAAGGTAAACAAATTGAAGATAAATAAATATATGTTGGTAGCTATGTTTTGTGTTGTAAAGGATTTTATAGCTTTGATCAAAGAAAAAGTAGACTCACGTAAACATTTTCTACTTGAAGAAAACTTCATCAAATAATAGAACCCCAAAATTTATTCTTCCGGAAATTTATTCTTCGCTACTGATTATGAAATTGAAATAAGAGATATCAAAAGAAAATTACCACCGCCATCTTTTATAACTGGTACTGGGAGATTATGTAAACAATTACATTTTCCTACATCTTTCCATGGATACAATCTCTAATGATTCTATTTTTTCATAAAAAAAAAAATTCTGTGACACTCGTTAATAATAATTATAGGCACCTAAAAGATTTATTTTTGTTAAAAGGTTTAAAAATAAGTTGAGTTTCTATTTACTTTCATACGCTAAATTTATTGTTATCACCTTTCTTGTCGGCCTTCTAGTTTAATAACCAAGTCGACTTTTTTGTTTAAATATTCTATTTTGTTTAGTACATATTATAAAAAATTATTGCTGATGTGTTTCTCTACATATCACTTCAAATAACCCTATAAACAAATGAAGAAATGAATGTCCATTGGTACAACCACTAGTGTCCACAGGTAGAAAGGGGGAAGGTACCTATGGACACTAATCAGTAAGTTACAAAACATTATTTTATGTAAAAATAAAATTACTTTTCAAAATAAAGACACCAGGGTTCGATAGCCCCTTAAATTTCTTATCCAATGGTAAAATAACCACTCAGATAAATAAAGCACCGAAAATTAGAAAAATTTATAAGTGAAAATTGTCCACAGGTACAGCACCTTCCTCTATAAGAAGCTCTACCAGTGAAAGACTTTAACCTACTAATACAAGTAACAAATTTTACATTTACACTGACTTAAAACAAGAATTTTTGATATGGACTTCAAGGGATGTATTTATAATAAAACAAGTGATACACAGATGCCAAATGCCACGTGTTGTGGGGTGTTTCACATTTACAAGCCTCGGGGAAAGCATCGTTTGCCCTTATTTAGTACCGGTTTTTATTGCCGCCATAAACCAGATTCAGGAATTCATGACCTATAAAAAAATTGATGATCTGGCTTCATTAAATGCTTGGGAAAAGCTATACCGGTCGTACTGAGCACAAAAATACCTTTATTTACCAAATGAAAAATGCGGGGAAAATTTTAATAATGTACCAGTTTAAGGAAAAAAAAACATCATTAACTTCATATCCAGATCTATTTATACTTTATACTCAGACAATAAACTTTTATTCTAACTTTATATAAATTTCCAACAAATAAATTCATGACTCAATATGTCCGAGAATACCTAACGAGGTATACAATTTAATGAGCGCTGGAATAACGACTGTTTTTTTTTTTTCAAAATTACAGGCATTTCTCTAAAATTGAAAAAAAAATATCAGCAAATCACAAATAAACTATCCAAAACGGTCTAAATGCCCCATATGTTGCAGATTTGGCCCAAACAAGATACCTATCCTTCCATGGCAAGCTAAGTACCGACTTGAATTCATTAGCTTCCCAACTTGCTTCTCACTCGATCCGCTGTAACCCCTTGAGACGTCTGAAAAGAAGATGGTCTAGGGACTTTTGGTACGATGATTAAATTTGTATGTACAATAGAAGTACCCAATGTTATATTCATAGAAAGTGAAATTTGTATTAAATGGAATTTTAATTATGCAAGAAATGAATCTGAGACTCAATCCAGCAATGCAAGAACAATTTTTGATTAAGTTTATAGATAGTTAGCAAGCGTCAGCATGGATGAAAAGGAGGTACTGAATATAGAAGTATTTGAATGTTTTCAGGGATTTAGCTTGTCTGATGTTAGGAGGGATGGAGTTCCAGAGGATTGGTGAGCGGAAGAGGAAGGAGCGTGGGAATGTTGAAGTTCTATAGGATGGGGTATACAGATCAGAAAGACAAGATCTTGTATGTATTGAATTGACTGCAGATCTGAATTGAAGCATATTGTAAATATAAAAAGGTTGAAGGGTATTGATAAACTTGGTATAGAAACGCTCCATGGAAATATTGTCTACGGAAAGTGGGATCAAGCCAACACCTAATCAGTGGAAATTTAACCAGATTAAACATTACTGCTATTCGTGAATATATCACTGAAAAAATATTGCTAAATTGCATATTTCAATACAAGATTTTCATCGAAAACAAATGAATCATTAATTATAATTTAATGTTATCAAAAAAGTAAATAATAATAATAAATTAATTAAAAAATTAGTTAAGATAAATTTAAAACAGAAATATGTTTTACTCAGGTTGATAGAATGCTCTATGAATAATTTTATTTTTGGTTTTAGAAGATATGTTTATTACATTGGAGGAATTTACCTTACCAGGCGTTTGCCTGAGACAACACAACATACTCCTTCGGGGACACGGAATCAATTTCCTTTCTGTCGGACGTTTGATAATGAGCCGACAGCTACCCGGAGCTGAGAACAATATGACATGCGATAAGACGCAAGGGCCCGTGGAAGTAAAAGGCGAGCCCGAGGTGGGGGCATGGGAATGGGAGCGAGGAAAGCAGACTTTCTTCCTTCACAAATATCGATTAACTGTACTATAATCGATAGGTGGTAACTGCTTCATTAACCTCGAGTCCTAAACAGTTCTTTATTACAATACAGTTCATTAGTTCCGAATGAACTATTGTCTTAATACGCGGTTGCGGTTCCGGGGGATGATAATTGAAGACTACAAACAAGATTTTTTTTTTTTTTTTACTTTGTGGTTCGATCTATAACTTATTGATAATAATAAAACTGACGATATTGTTTAATAACAATAAATTTCGGACGTGATAAGTTAGGGTATTTTAGGGCAATTTAAGGTTTTGGTGGATAATTGGTTATGGTACATTTTTACCCCAGGGCTTCGTTAGTTGTACGAGAAGATAAACATACTAAAAGTCCCCGCCCCTGGGGTGTAAGATAACGTTGGGGGGAGGGGAAAAGGTCCCATTTTTGGGTTTTTCGATTATATTTCGAAAACGAAAGATTCTAGAAAACTATATTTCAAATACAAAATAAAGCTAATTAAATTTCCTATAAAATTAATTCTATACATATTTGCCCGACTTCCAACCGTTTTCGAGATATACGTTGTAGAAAATCGATAAGTTTCCCAAAAAAATAATTTTTACCCCACTTTGTGTCAAACATTTGCTTCTAGTGTCTTCCATGATCGGTTTTCAAAAAAAAATGACAGAATCAAAGTTGTAGAGCAATTAAATTTACTTTAATTTCATACATACGTTTCTGACGTTTCAAGGAAATGTTTGACAAAGAGTGAGGTAAACATTACTTTTTTTTCTCGAAAATTATCGATTTTTAATAACGTATGTCTCGAAAACATTTGAAAGTTCGACAAATATGCATATATATAATTTCATAGGAAATTTAATGAGCTTTAACTTTGTTAGCAATTTAGTTTTCGAGATAAAATAGAAAAACCCAAAAATGGGACCTTCCCCCCCCCCCCCCCCACCGTTAGCCCATTTAGATTAACATATAATTATGTTAATATTGTTTTTGCTGTTTAGTATTCTCAAATTGAATTAAAAAGAATGCTATGTGAATTTTAAGCGTGTTAAAATCATAAGGTTTGACTCCTGTTACAATAAAAATCGCAGTTCCAAAATTAATAGAATTAAAAATTCATCTTTTATTTACTTGAATCTTTGTAATCATATCAATTATCCTTCAAATATTTTGCTGAAATAATTGATCAAGTTATCTAGCAACAGCTTTTGTAACAGAAAATCTAGGACTCGAAATAAGTTGACAAGTCTACGTCTAAGTGATACCTCTTTTGTTTTAGGTACATCAAATTTTATAATTTGAGACAACTTTAATAATTTGTATAAATTTTAATTTAAACTAACTTTTTTTAGAAGAGAAGAAAAGGAAGAAATCGATCGTAATATTAGCGATAGGTGGATCTTATATAAGAACCAGTTACTGCGGGATAGGAGTTGGGTTACTAAACCGTTTATATAAAAAATGAAAAATACCTTTCCCGACCAGACGGGTCACTAGGAATCAGCATTTGCAAACAACTTTCATTTAAGTCTGTAGAACAAACAACAACAAAATTACTGACATCCCTTCTCTACATATTGCCATTAATTTTAACAAACGTAATGTTATTAACTTTATAAAAATATCCCTTAAGACAATTTTTCAATAAATATGAAAATCCTCAAGCATAGGGTACATTTATACATTCCAAAGCTCTGAGTGCCTCAGATAAGCTTAATTTTTCTTCAAGATAATCTCGGTGATATTTTCTATTAAAGACAAATCCTTAACAAGCAGAATAACCAATATCTTTGTTAAATATTGTAAAAATACATACTTTAATTTCAGCTACAACCAATGCACCTTACTATGTCTCCAACAAAACCTTACATAATGAACTTAATATACCTTTTGTTCTAGAATCCATACTCGTAAAATTTTCAAAATTTCATCAAAAAACTTTCCCATCAACCAAATCTACTAGTCTAATCCCTATCCAATTCCACTAACCCCTATATTCTTTCTCGAAGGTTAAAAAAAGGCAGTGGCCTCGTGATCTATTGTAAAATTTGAAATGGAGTCCTGGCGATGACCAGCTTCTCCACAGATGCCCTGAGTGACTATACAGTGGCATTCTTCCTCATCCTCCACTGGCTTATACACCAGTGATGCAGCTGAGAGAGCTGCGCTGGGATTTCTTTGGATATGGCTTGTCTCTCCACAAATGGAGGGACTAATCTAGTTGGGGGATCCCTGGGATGTGTGTATAATGTAAATAAGTATGGTTGTATTTTTTAACTTTTAATTTAATTTTATTTTGGGTTTCACTATTATTATTGTTTCTTTTATATTATTAATTATCTCATTTTTTATATTTTAGTTTTTTTTGTAATCTATTTTATTGTATTTTTTTTTCACTCTATTTGTTGTATAGTTTGAGGTTCTTTATTTATTTATTTTCTTTTTCGCTTTATTTAATTTATTATGTATTATGAGGTTACTTATGTATTTTATTTTTTTATCATTGTATATATTGTGTGAATGGATTTATAAAGTCATCCATATTATTATAATTACTCCATCATTCATATTATTACCTTTCTTACAATATGAACATTTTAATAATTCCAAGAATAATTACACCAGAATTTTTATGATGTGGCCATAGGTACATTGGTTGCTATTTTAAAATTGTATAGTACTAACAACATGACATTGATTTTATAAATTTTGTTCAAATAAAAAGAACATTGTAATATTATTACATTTTGGGGGTTCTCGTTAAATTAAATTAATACAGACATATACAATACAAATCAGCCATCACAGCTCAGATTACTTGTACCCGTCTGTGTAGAGCTCTACTAATATAAGTAGTACTTTCAGTAAAGTTAATTTTAACAAACGTAATGTAAGGATTCAAAAATTATATATGAGGATCATCATCTACTACCATAGCTGTACAAAAATAAGGACTATGTTTTAAAACTTAGATCTCACGACAATACAACTGTTTGTCTTAATATAAACTAAATAATATTTTTTAAAAAACAAAAAAACAATAACTTAAGCAAATCCATGAACACAAGCATGGTAGTCACAATCATAATTATCTTTAATGAAAGAAAAGACAAAAGAATCATACCTTAATCAAATTAATATTTTGTTTATGTGTAAGGTTTGTGTTACAAATACATTACATTAGTGGTTTGTTTTCCTCCTATTATAAAGAAAGATGAATGTAAATATGTTAAATTGTTGTTCCAAAAATGTAATGATCCTTTAAAGAATATTGCACTCATAAACTGTACACGGTTTATTTTTTTTTAATTATACATTGGTGAGCAAAAAATAATTTTTTAGATCTTATTTGTTAATTTATTTAACTTGAACAGAGAAATAAACATAAAAGCAATACATAGATTCTTAAAAGTATATAATATTGTACATAAGAGAACCCTTCTGAATGGAGTAAACATTCTAAAAAATTTAACTGCTCTAGTGCAAAACAACATTAAACATGACAGTAAATATTTTGATCAACTGCTAAACCTTCAACCATTTCTGAACAATACAGAAGAGAACGATAATTAAGAGAAGCCTTTATTAGTACATATATAAAAGATGGGTATCCTATTTAAAATTTATGAATAATCCAGAATGCTTTTAAGAATTTCTTGTTCTAGGTCAAAAATGTTTCCGTTCTTGGTCATAATGGTAATGTTGAGTTTTATACTTACCAAAACTAATACAAAGAATGCAACAGATTACATGCATACATTAGAGCTAAAATTTCATTACTAAAACTAAATTTAAAGCATTAAAAAAAAAAAAAAAAAAAAAAAAAAAAAAAAAAAAAAAAAAAAAAAAAAAAAAAAAAAAAAAAAAAAAAAAAAAAAAAAAAAAAAAAAAAAGCAGGAGTCAACAAATTAAAATTAATTTTTAATTAAGATTATTTAGTTTATTAATATTATGGTATAATTTTTTTTCCTATTGCACACACAATAGTAGTCAGTAATGAACCACTAATAATAAAATAAATTGATTCATACAATTTCATTGGAATTTAAGAAGATTTCTTGTAAATTACCAACAAAGCCTGGTTTCCACATTTTTTTTTTTATTAATACCAAGCAAAAAAAATCCCTTATAATTAAGTGTAAGTGTAAGTGTGGTTTTAAGACCCAGCAACCCCAGTAATTAATAAATTGAACTAAACAAACAAAAAATGAATCAATTGAGAAACACTTTAAAACAACTAATAGAAAGAATACTATAATAAAAATACTCAATAATAATAAGTAAATAAAGTGATAAATATATATCAAGTATCAATATCAGCAGGTGTATATCAGTATAAATGTAATCAATAACAGTATATATCTAATTACAAGTATAAAAAGGTAAAGACAAATTGAATAGAACACAGGGACTACTTTTGAATGGTTATCTTTAAAACTATTTCAAGCAAATAATCATTAGAGTTCTAAAATGGAAAGAGTGTTAACAGGATAATACAAAGCTAAAAACCAAAATGTATGTAAGTTTGCTACCATGTGATAACAACACTGCTGCAACCTTAAATGTGTGTGGGGACTTTTAATTAAAACATATGTGAGAGACAAAGTGTTAATAACTTTGGTTAGTTTATTGTTATATTGTTTAAAGTGTTTTATGTTATAATTACTAGTTAGAAAGAACGTGTAATTTAATTCATTTGTAATAAAAGAATAAAATCACGTTAAAAACAATCTTACAAATTAAATTACAAGATTCCAACTAGTAAGAAATGGATATAATTTATGTTCAAGTTGTTAAGAAAGCTGAGGAAGAATTTGTGATCCAATGCATATCCATTGATAAAAATACTTGGTATTTAGTGCCAGAAGAATTTAAAGAGGTAAGTAACCACATTTCTTTATCAAATAAAACAACAATAAAAAATGCAATGAGGGCAATTAAGAACCAAAAAGGTTATAGAACAGTTGCGGTAAAAATCGATGAAGATATAAAAAAAGAATATTTCGATGAAGTTGATAATGTTTGCTTTCGAGAATTGCCATTAGAAGAATGTGACCCAATATCAATATCCAGAGTTGTTCAAGCTGAACAAATTGAGTTAGAAAATCGGATTAGACAATTAGAAAACCAATTATATTCAAATTTAAAACAAGAGAAAATCAAATTAAATCAAGTCGAAAAAAAATTTATTCTAGAGAAATTTGAAAAAAATCAATCAGATCCTAAAGAATGGTTAGCTAAATTTGAAGACGAGTGTAGCCGCTTCCAGGTGAATTCCGATAGTAGTAAAATTCAGGCTTTGCGCTTTTTTGTCATGGGCCCAGCAAAAGATTGGTTTGAAATAAATCTGAAGAAAATAGGTGTAAATGGTCATTGGAATACTTGGAAGGAGTCATTCTTAAACGTTTTTGTTGATAAAGGCTGGTACATTGTTAGGAAAGCTTTTAACTACAAATATTTGGGTGGATCTCTAATCGATTTCGCGCTTATAAAGGAAAAGTTATGCCTAGAAGTAGAACCTAAGGGTACTGAATTATCACGTATCAACCTCATAGTTTTTGGGTTGCCGAAAAAAGCCCAAGAAGAACTGGATAGAGAAAAAATTAACAAGATGGAAGACTTATATGCGGAACTCCGAAAATTAGAGGACTCGTTTTCTAGAAAGAAAGAGGAAAATTCCTCAAGTCCTAGATTGAAATATAGTCCTGACCCGGAAACTTTTAAGAGAGATAAATTTCACTCAAAGAACGAAGGTCAAAAGAAGGCATGTTCAATTTGTGCAGCTATTGGTTTTCCGTATCGATACCATCTCGTAGCGGAGTGCCGTAATCGAAATAAATTCTCAGAAAAAACTAAAATCAAACATGACTGAAGGGTTTTTCTGGGATTGACGACATACAGATATTACAAACAGACTTAGGTGACAAACATTTAAACTGAAGAACCGGGCGAAATTAGATCCGTTGATAAAGCTAAACGTAATCATATGTGACAAAATTAAAACAAAAGCTATCTATGATAGTGGCTCCAACGTTACATTAATTTCTCAACGAATTGCTGATTTGCTAAAGTTGAAGTTAATAGAACAAAAGAATGTATTGAAAACTATCAGCGGATTAAATTTCACTTCAGCCCGGGCTACAATTTCACTTCGTATTGGACGTATTACTGATCACATTACAACTTACGTTGTCAAGAACGATCATTTTTCTTATGACATCTTATTGGGGATTGATGCCATAAAAAAATTTCAATTGATTCAAGACGAAAACTTAAAAATACTACAACGAACAGACAACAACAATGTGATAGATTTAGATGAAAACCGATCCAATAGTGATCGAGAAGATAATTTACATCGATCTAAATTAGATCAGATGATTAAAAATAAATTCAATGATAGTCAAGTTTTAATTGATAAAGATGATTCTAATGATTATATTGAATTAAATTTTAATGAAAACTTAAAAATAGAAGAATTCGGTGCCAATTTAAATCATATTGAAAACGAAGAGCGAAAACAGCAGATTGCAAATCTAATTGAAAAACATAAACATATGTTTGCAAAGGATAAATTTGATATAGGGAGAGTAAAATCAAAAGAAGCAGAGATAAAATTATTATCTAACGAGTATGTTACTTGTCGACCGTATAAATGCTCAATTCCTGACGATGAAGAAATAAGAAATCAGATTAAGGCATTATTGCAAGCAAAGATTATTGAAGAATCAGATTCTCCATTCGCTTCCCCTGTAACCCTCGCGTTCAAAAAGAGGAGAATAAGAAATCACGCTTGTGTATCGATTTTCGTAAATTAAATAAACTCGTAGTTCCAGAAGTTTTTCCATTTCCTACAATACAAGACGTAATCGACAAAGTTGTTAATTGTGAATACTTTACAGTTTTAGACATCAATTCGGCATTTTGGTGTATTACACTAAAAAAAGAAGACAGAGAAAAAACTTCTTTTATCACGACTTATGGAAAGTTCATGTTTAAAGTCCTTCCATTTGGTCTGAAAAATGCTCCGGCCACGTTCCAGAGAATCTTATCAAATATTATAAGAAGAAATGGTTTGGATGAATTTTGCATCAATTATATTGATGATATTTTGATATTCTCTCAAACCTGGAAAGATCATCTTCAACATATCGAACAATTTTTGCAGATGACTGATGCTGAAGGATTCAAACTAAAATTAGTCAAATGTTTGTTTGCAGCTAAATCTGTCAAATATTTAGGCCACACAATTTCAAAGAACAGAGTCTCACCAGCCCAAGGTAATTTAGTTTCAATTCAAAACCTACAAAGACCATCAGATAAGACTGGAGTACGAAGTGTTTTAGGTTCAATCAACTTTTACCTGAGATATATAGAAAATAGTTCTCAAAAGCTGGAACCATTGCATCGATTATTAAGAAAAGATGTGAAGTTTGAATGGTCCGATGATTGCGAAAAAGCTTTTAATATGATAAAAGATTATTTATGTACGGCTCCAATATTGTCAATTTACGATTATAAGAAGCCCGTCTTCATTGAAACAGACGCCAGTTTTAAAGGTATAGGCGCTACCCTAAAACAGCCACAAGAAGATGGAATACTGCATCCTGTATCATATTATTCAAGAAAACTATCGGAAAAGGAAAAACGTTTAGATATCATTCATTTGGAATGCAAAGCGATCAAAGACGCAATCAAATTTTGGCAATATTATCTAATAGGACGCCACTTTACTGTATGTAGCGATCATAAGCCATTAGAAAACTTAAAGACTAAGGCCAGATCAGATGAAATACTAGGCGATCTAATTCTTTATTTATCGCAATTTAATTTTAACATAATTTATAAAAAAGGCAAAGAAAATATTCTAGCCGACTTATTATCAAGAAATCCGGTTTTAGAATATTTCAATAATGAAGATGCAATCAGGATCGTGAACTTAATCGATCTACCTCAGATATTAAAAGACCAAGCTGAACACCTTTCGGAGTTGAAAATAGAAAAACAGACTGACTATAAGCAAGGAAGGGCAAACTTAGAATATTTGTATCTCAAAAATTAGGAATGAAAATCATTAAACTGGTTCATGAGCATTATGGTCACATTGGTCCAGCACAGATGATCGCCACAATTCAGCCGCATTATTACTTCAAGGGTTTCTACAAAGAAATTCATACTTTCTGTAAAAGTTGCCACATTTGTGTTAGAAATAAAGTCCGTCGCAGTAGAGCAATCGGCCTTCTCTCACAATTAGGTCCTGCCACTGAGCCGTTCCAAATAATGTCATTAGATACAGTTGGAGGGTTTTCAGGGAACCGATCACCAAAGAGATATATGCACATTTTGGTGGATCATTTTACCAGATTCGCATGGATCTCGACTAGTAAGGGTCAAAGCGCTCACGACTTTATAAATCTAATCCATCCAATAGCAAAAAATACAAATATTTCGATCCTATTAGCAGACCAATATACTTCTATAAATTCTACTCATTTTCAAAATTATTTGGATAAAAAAGGAATTCAGATTGTTTTTACCTGCATTGATCATCCTGAATCAAATGGACTTAATGAAAGGTTAAATCAGACGCTGGTGAATCGTTTAAGGTGCAAAATAAACAGCGAGACAAATAAAGCCTGGCCGATTCTCGCAAAGGAATGTGTCAATGAGTATAATGATACAATTCATAGCGCAACACAATTTGCACCATCTTACTTACTCCTAGGGAAGAAACAAGCTATATCTCCTCTTATCGAAGACAATCCATCTTCCCTTGAAGAAGACCGAAAAATAGCTTTTCAAAATTCTTTAAGGAGCTTTCAAATAAACAAAAATAGAATAGACAAGAATAGAATACAGCACGATTTCAAGATTGGCGATTTAGTGTACATCGAAAACGGAAACAAATTAAATCGCAACAAACTGGACCCCGTACGAGTTGGACCTTTTTCAATCATCCGACAGATTTCACCAACATTTTATGAAGTAGCAAGCGGAAAAAAAAGAAGAAGAAGACTTCAAATTTCTTTCATTCTAGCAAGCTGCTTCCCTTTTCTCCCTGTGAATCTTCTTCAGGGGTGGAGGTGTAAGTTTGCTACCATGTGATAACAACACTGCTGCAACCTTAAATGTGTGTGGGACTTTTAATTAAAACATATGTGAGAGACAAAGTGTTAATAACTTTGGTTAGTTTATTGTTATATTGTTTAAAGTGTTTTATGTTATAATTACTAGTTAGAAAGAACGTGTAATTTAATTCATTTGTAATAAAAGAATAAAATCACGTTAAAACAATCTTACATGTATTCCACTGAAAATGGTAGAACAATGAGTACAGACTAAATAGATTAACTATAATAAATACATTTTATTTTTTTCGTTTATGGCCTCATATAATGGGGCTTTATGGTTCAGTCTGTCACTTATGTGATTTAATGATCTCCAGTCCAGATGATGTCTAAAGATGCTACATTGTGTAAGTAATTAAAAGAAACTATGAAGAGAATTTCAGAGGGAATAATGCAATAGCAAATGATGTTATTTATATTAATATAAAACTGATCAGAAAAGTAATAATTATTTGTCTGATATTAAAAAAAATTTTTACAAAATAAAAATCATACCTTAAAACAGATCTTCAACGTAATCAATCATACAAGAAGGAGAATAAGAGGTGGGTTATATGAGAATTATATTAAAAAAATAAAGTAGGAATAATAATTTACTTTCAGTAATATGAAACTCCACAACTTCAATCAACCATAGATAAGAAATTGAGGGATAATGATAGAAAATAATCCTAATAAGAAACAGTTCCGAACTCTTTCAATTACTTTCAATTTATTTAACTTCTGAATTACAAAAAACTTGCATAGTTTGAAAAGTAAATAAAATAACTGACAAAGAGAAGACAAGAATAAAGTTTTTATCAGAAGGTACAACTAATACAAACCTCCAGTACAAAATAATTTGTAGAGAAACGAATAGTTCCAAAAGTAGACAGATTTAAGTATCTTAGATCCATAATAATAAACAAAACTTTCAATTACTTCTTAAAAACCAACATACATCACAACAGTTAAGAAAGCTTATTCCATCTCTAAAGTACTGAAATCTCAGTTCACTAAACAAGGATTTTTTTGGGTGAGGCGAATGATAAACAGAAAAAACAAGGCCTATAAAATGGAATATTAAGCATTAAAAGTATGCTGTCTGTATAAAGCATTCACAAATTCAAGATCAGGTTTTGAAATATGAATACAACAATGCTAAACACAATACAAAATCTGAATTACATCATCTATGCGATTAGATCATATTAAAGTTAAATTGTTAACTGAGATGTATTTAACTAGAAAAAAATATAAAAATGAAGAATATGACAAAAAAGAAAAAGTATTTTCAATTAATTAATTTATTCACAAAGTCTAATAAATCCTTATTGTAGAACTGGCAATCATACTTTTTTTTTACCATTGAAAAACCAAAAACAATTTTCAGGATTAGATATATATTACAACTTCAACAAAACGTGTTTAAAAGAATTAGCACAAATATATTAAGATAGATAAAATTAAACACAACATTGAAGCCATTCCATTGGCTAAAATAACCATGATTAGAATCAACACCTAATATAGCCTCCATTTGTATTAACTGTTAATAAGAAGTATTTTTCTGAATACAAAAGTCAACGCTAAAGCAAATAGGTTTATATAAAACTAAATTAGATTTTTTTTAAAACATGACTGTTAAATTACCTTGAAGTCGGGAGGAACATGGATCCGTCGATGAAGACTGAACCAGATAGTAGAATGTACCAGCATGTTGAGAGTTCTCCAGTACTACAATATTAAAAATATGTCTGTTAGAAATTTATTTATAGACCAAATATGTATGAGTTTACACTAAAAAAACCAGATACAACTAATATTGATAAAATCAATCACATTTAACAAATAAAATTAGGTTGTCTTAAATTAATTTTTGAAATATAATTTTTATTACATGAATCCATAAAATTAAGAACTTCACACACAATATAAAAACAAACTAAACAAATACTGTGGGCGGATTTCATAACTACTTTTATTTAAACTTCTTAAATTAATAACGAAAATAGTATTTTTCTTTTTTTAAACAACCTCCTATTATGTAAAATGACTTAATTCACAGCAAATGGAATTTAAAAAAAAATCTGTACCAACCAAACAAATCAAAAAGTATAATCATTCTTCAGATCTCACTTATTAAAAACAAACAATATTATATTGCACTTAAATTAACTGGAGTTAATCTTTTATAAGAACTATCATTACAAAAATCTAATAAAATTTTAATTTGAACAGCTTAATGTCCCAAAAAACTGATATTTCATTTCAGCATAGCAAACATAAGTATAAAATTCAAATTCAAAGTCTATAATAAAATATAAAACAATGATATGAATAAAACCATCATAAATTCAATAGATTTAATAATTATTTATACACAATAAAAGTCAAATTAATAAAGTTTAAGATTAACACCATGGGTTTATAAAAAACTAAAAATATTAGAAGCATTATCAAGCTAATGAATAAACTTAATTTTGTTATTCTAATTATCTTTTATCTATTAATAATTTCTATGAAAATCACAATTAATAACGACTTTTCAATAAGGTGAAGTAATATAAATAGAATATATATAATAAGTTGAAAAATTAGGTTAATAAGTTTCATTGGATCACTTGAATACGAATGCTACAGCAAATGCTATCTGTTGTAGAACGTCTGAACTACGTAGCTCAAGATGGCTGCCATAACTTTAAACTGAAACCTTTCTATCATCTATTTAAAGTAAATACACCAGTTAAAGGGATAATTTCTAATTTATTTGAAATTAAATGCCACCTAAACATTTATTAGAAAAAACTCAACAAATTATCACAAAAAAAAAAAAAAAAAACTTAGATATACTAATAACCTACCAAACAAATATTGCACTTCAGTGATCTCACATAAATAATGCTGATTTACAATAGTAAATTTTGAGATCAAAGCAAATATATAATTTAATTTTTTAGAACTTGATGACAGGTAACAACTAATCTGAAAATAATTTAAACCAGACCTAAAAGCAGTATAAGTAAAATTTGCCATTTATTAAAAAAAAAATATATAAACAAATAAAATAAAATTATAAAACAAATAAAATAAAAAAATAAAAATAAAAAAACACATGCAGAAAATAGAGGTCTTTGAATGCCAAAAACCTAAAGGAAGAACGGGGACCAAATGGACCCAAGAAAGAAAAGAACGATTTTCTTCCCAAATGAGAGCGTACTGGCAGCAAAGGAGAATGAAGATTGTCAACAAACCTTCCTAATTAATATTTGCGTAATCCTTAGAAGGCTGGACCGCAAAAAAAAAAAATAAATAAAATAAAATAAAAAAAAAATAAAATAAAAAAATAAAATAAAAATAAAAATAAAAAAAAATAAAAAATAAAATTAGGCTTGCAAACAGAGTGCTAAATATATAAATAATGATACAAACTTTAAAAAAATTAGGCAAGAAGGAATATTAAAAAAGTCATTTGAGATAATAGAATTATTGAGAGCTTAAAAAATTAACCTTTTAATTAAGTAAAGCAATAAACTTTGTTTAATGATTGTATTTTAATATCTCAAGGTGAAAGAAGAACTTGGTACTGAAATAATTGGTTACTTACAACAGAAAAATGAAATTTAAAAAAATTGTAGGAGTCTACTTAAATTTGACATAAATGATAAATACCAAATATATTCATTGCTAAACTTAGAAATGGTTTTTCAATTGATGTTCAGAGTAACAATGCTACAGGAAGCATCACAAATGTCATGTTATTGATAAAATAAAAATTAAGGAAAGATAATAAGAGATGCAGCAGAATCACGATATTTTCAGGCTTACATCTGTAAATAATACATAGTTTTTTATAACTCCTTTTTTTAATTCCACTTTTTTAAATAAATAAACTCAAGAAAGAGTCCAAATAAGAGTTGAACAGTAAGTTGGTTTTAATTTTGCTTGAAATGAAATTATTAATACTAAAAAAGCCTTATTAAATGTAGAAGATGAAATAATTTAATTTATCCAGTTTTCAAATTCATAGTAGTCTACGAAGTCTGCCAGTAAAATCCACAAACCTTGATCTGTGACTATATTGAAATGGTTCCATCTATACCAGTATATTGTTCTCTTATGTTAGCTTGAATGTTCCGAACCCACTTGTTTTAGAGCATTACTCTGAGCTTTCTGCCTTATATTCTAGTTTCATATGAGATTTTGAGCGATTTTTCCAGATTTTATTAACATGAACTTGTTTTTCTATTGTATGTGATACTGGGTTTACACCCTGATTTATTCATAATGCATTTCTAATCTCTCACTTCTTCCTTATTTCCAGTATTCTTCTCAGATATCTAAGGACTTGGTATTGGCATTGGCTTGTGTGTAACAAGAAATTTATAATCACTTGAAGCGATAATAGAGAACTCTCTGGCATAGGTGAGCATGCAGACAAATGTATCTTGTATACTAACTTATTAACATTTTATGTCACTTCTATTTTTACCAAGAAACTTACATTTAACACGTCCAGTACTGTCTAAATGAATTACTTTCAGATTCTTCTGAAACAGTCAAATAATCCCATGAAACTCTGGAGAGCTAATTTTTTTAATATCCCCACCAACAATTTTTTGTATAAATAGGCAAAAAGATACTTGAAATCTCCAATGTCTCCTTATCCCCCTCTCTTAAATAGAAACACTCGGTCTATTGACACTATTTGTGTAAGAGTTTAATTCTTCATGTATGGCTCAGAGGTTGAATTAAATACTTCTTTCATTATTTCATAATAGGACAATTTCATCCCTGTAAACTGGAAATATGAGATATATAAGTATAAATTTCCTTAGGCCCAGTCAAAAAGGAATCACTTCCTTCTTTCCCATACTCACTGACTGCTATAAATCTTCTGCTGTAAGATGTGTTAGTCCTTGTTAGTTCCCCCCAAAACAAGAATAAACACCATAGCTCTCTTCAAAAATTGTTTTAGAGAACTACCGTATTACGATTATAAAAAATAAACATACACATTTGCTATTTTCAAAATACTCATTCAAATTATTTTAATGTTTACTACCTAATTACATGGCATGCACACATTTCCATTATAATAGTGATAACTTGAAGAAAAATAATATGATACTAATAATATATTGCAGTCATGTAAAATGTGTTTATATTTTAAATATTAAACTGCAAAAAATTGAAATTTAATTTAATTTAAAAATCTGCATAAAGATGTACAACTAATCAAGATGTATCTCATAAAGGCAACAAAATACTATCTTCCTCCATAAACATTGAATGATTAATAAATAAATTAAAAAAAAAAAGTAATAGTACAAAAATAAGGGAAACTTATTACCTATGAAAGAAGCTGAAAAATTTGAAGTAAAGAATATAATTTGTATATAACCATAAGTGAAGTAATAGCTGATTTCTGATCAGATTGATAAAATCTATTCTAAAATATTTAAATTAAATATTACTTGTCATAAAAATAAAATTGGAAAGTTAAAATTGTAACAGTAAAAATCTGAAAACTAATGCATAAGGCAGCAACGATTATTTTAAAAGCAGAAAAGTATAGCGAGTTCTCAAAGCATCCGCTAGATGGCAGGAGAATACAGATGAAGCTTTCCTGCCGGTTGCCTTGGTAACGTTTACTTTGTTAGCGGAACTTGAAAAAAAATATATGGAATGTATAATTATTTACTTTCAATCAATAAATAATGTTTAAAAAAAAATAATAGTACAAAAACGAGATGTGTTAATGTTCTCGTTACTTTTTTACTGTTTGATTAGAAAAAAATATGGACGGGTAATATAGAAATGCTAATTATAAACAACAAAAAAAAATCCACAAGAATTAAAGATTGATGGAGGGATTTAATAAAATAAATGAATAAGTTCAAAACGTACGTTATTATTAATATGAATAGTACTGGTTGAAATTAGAGTTCCTTCTGAATACCTTGATTTTGCACTACTTGGACAGAGTTTTAATATATTAAAAAAAATATTCTATTATTTATGCTAAGAGTTGATTTAGAAACCAGCAAGAGTCAAACTTTTCAGTTTATCGATGACGGATTCTAGGAACAGCTTAATCTCGAAGATGGAACTTCTATTTCGAGAAAATTAATAATTACCTTTACCTTTGAAATAAGATTTTACTCACATCACCTGTTCGCTTTCTTTCTAAAATTATAGCTTTTGATTTCCAACTAATTTTGTAACAGATTTACTTGTTCCCTAGAGACTGATAATATTTCAAGGAATTTAAAGTAATCATTATCATCATCATTTGTGTAAGACACGTGTTTAATCTCTGGTAACATTTAGTTCAGTAAATCATATCAAGTTCTGGTTGTTCTGATTTTTTTTATATGTTATTAGTGTTATGCTTGTGTTCTAAAATCCAAGTTTCGGATCAGCGCCTAAGCTCGCCGAATGGTAAAAAATTGCGAATTTTCTACGTTACACAAAAGTATACAGATAATTCTACAGAGAACAGTCCATTTTAAAGAAAACAGTATTATAGATACAGACTATTAAATATTCGGAATTACCTATAAAAAAAAAAAAAAAAATGGTAACGGTAGAAAAGCCAGCCACCAACCCCTACGCGCGCCCAGGATACTTTTTATCAATTCTAACCTTCTTCCGATTTATTTCGGTGTTTTAGTCGCTACTTTTCCAGGGGAAGGTTATTCTCCTTCATTTACGGAGAAACAAAATCCCTGTTCAAATTAATATTAACTTCTGTTTACCTTCTAATATTGATATGAGAAATAAGAAAATAATGAAGTGGAAATAAAATATAAAACATTAAATCAGTTTCGAATTGATATTACGTTAAATCAGAATTAATACAATGCTAAACCACCAGTAATGCTAATTCCTGATAAATTTTCTGATGTCGGGGACAATAACAAATTATAAATATATAAAATACATTAAACCAACAGTTTTACAATTATATAATATGACATTTACCTCTTAATCTGTGATCATTTTCACATTATATATTCTCCATGTTATAAGGCATTATATAATATATGACAAATCCTTGTTGGACGTTGTGATGTTAATTTCTGCTAAATTTTTTCAAGGGAAGTGGAAATAAGAAAATATGAAACCTGTGATATACTTTCCCACATTTATTTTTAGATCGATATATTTTATTGAATTAATAATACAATCTGTCTCACTTTAGGGTTATAAGTAATATGGATGACAAAGAATCAATTCACAAAATATGTATACTGAAATTTTATCACTTAAATTGATACAACAAAATATAAGAAAGCACTAACAACAAATAAAAAAAAATTACAACTACACGATCTTTTATACAATAAAACATACAATTGCACGCATCAAATATATTTGTATAAATATTTTTTATCCAGTTATTTATATATAAAAGGCCGTAATGAAGTTTGTTCTAAACGTTGTTTAGAACGTAAAGAACAATAACCGCAAACAAATCGTGATTTCCGCCTTTTTGGGGAAATTTCTAAAATCATAATGCCTTTATCTCAGTCCCCGTTTAAGCAACAGAGTGCATTTTCTACTACATTTGTAGAAAAATTATTCAAGTTTCATTTCGAATACAAGTGTTTCTTTAAAAACCACCATTCTAAAGATATTTTTGTGAAACATAGAGAAAGTCGACATTTTTGACGCTATCAGTTATCTCTGGCGCTACAACGTCCAAAACTTGGATTTTAATACCCAAGCATAACACTAATAATATATATATATATATATATATATATATATATATATATATATATAAAAAAATCAAAACCACCCAAAATTTGCATAACAAAATGTACAATATTACTGAACTTTAATATTATAACTTATAATGTATAATAACTTATAATTTATAAGCACAAATGTAACGACCCTATTACTATACTATCATAAATTTTCTTTTGTAAATTCTGTCCACGTATTTGTAATGAATTGTGTGAAAGAGTGTCCCTAAAGAGCCCGATAGACTTTAAAGATGGATGGTAGAGGGGGGAAGGAGAGAGAGAAGGAAAAGAGAAGAAAGAATGTTAAGTGAAGAATTTAAACCGAGCCATTAGCCCTTTATCTTCGGCTTCCTAATGGAGATGTCTTGGGGTCAATCCTTACCAAAGATCCACAGGATTCAATAGATTTAAAAAGTTAATCTATATTTAATCTGAAATTATAATAATAATCATCCAGTTTCTACATTTTTGTAATTTTTCACACGGGCTTAAAATTTAAATATAGGTATGTAAAATTTTAATATGAAAGCAGATACATATTCACAAAGGAAAGTTATTATTTTTGCTGGTATACTAATTTAAATTATAATAATATTTATGTTAGTTAAATATATTGAAGTTTACAAATACCATGATTACATATATCAGACAGTGAATATTACCAAATATACATGGGTAATATTTTATTAATTATTACAATGGTAAGATCTTCGCATAAACGTTTGCTCAAGAGATATATTAACTATTTAAGGGTTGCCTTTTTTATTGCAGATAGGTACTCGGGCAATCGGTGCTTAAAACGAGTCTTTTGTAAATGTTTTTCGTATATTGATATTTTTAAATAGAAATTTGACATTAATGAATAAATCGCAAAATACTAGGCGAATACTCCGAAACAACCTTTTTTAAGATAAGTTTCAAAATATAACAACAATTGAAGTGTTAAATTCCAAAACCGGGCTCGTTTTCCAAAATTTTTCCTACAAAGGTAAAGGTCAGATTGGATTTAGTCCAGTCAATAAACACATTGTAGAGTGCATGAAATATGCGAACATCGAAAGTCCCCACCCCTAGAGGTGAGCTAACGGTGGGGGGGAGGGGAGAAGGTCCCATTTTTGTGTTTTCAATTATATCTCGAAAACGGTGGACTCTAGAAAATATATTAAAAATGAGAAATAAAGCTAATTAAATTTCCTATAAAATTGTACTTATACATATTTGTCTAACTTTCAACGGTTTTCAAGAAATACATTATAGAAAATCGGACTTTCGAAAAAAAAAAATTATTTTTACCTCACTTTTTGTCAAAATTTTAGTGCCTTCCACGATCGTTTCTCAGAAAAAATTTCAATATCAAAGTTATAGAGCAATTTGTTTACTTTAATTTCATATTTGTATTTCTGGCACTTGAAGCAAATCTTTGAGAAAAAGTTAGGTAAAAATTAATTCTTTTTTTTAAATTACCGATTTCAGGTGAAAACCTTCCACCTATAGATGGTCTAGTAGAAAAAGTATTAAAAAAAAAACGAAACAGGAAATTAGACTTGGCTGATTTTGGAATAATACGCCTCAACTGTTATTAACATTTATCTAACAAGCAATTATAGTACTAGAGGTGTATTGAAAACAATTTAAGGTACAGTGCGCACTGAATACAGATTCTAAAAAATAAACATAAAAGTTCTTAATGTAAATAAATACAAAGAACCCACAATTTCCCGATACTGAATCAGAATATCAGGTTTTCCGTTTTGTAGAATGGCGACTTCACAACCAAAACGTAAAAAAAAAATAATAAAGAAATAACCAATTTTTTTCAGTTTCCATTCAAATTTGTAACTAAGAAAATTTTGCATTTTTCGACATTCCTAATCAATATAGATTTTAGTAAATAAAATAAACAAAAAAGTGCATAGTATAGTATAGTATTTATTTCCAACACCTTGCAGAACCAGGGGGGGGGGGTATTTTTTTTTTGTAATACTTCCATTATCATGTAAGACCATTGAATTTTAGAGACGCCTCTCGGGGGAAATTTGATGCATTTCCAAGAGGCATAAGGGTTTCTATTATTAACATGTGTATTGATCGAGTTTCAGAGGGTACCGTGTTTTTAGATGAATGAATGAATGAAAATAAATTTTATTCTGGGGCCATTGCCCCTTAAGAATAATTATAATACACAATATATACAATAAATGCCATAATACAAGCAAGAAAAATACAATTAAAACTGAATACAGAAATTTAAAAAAAAATTAAACTACAACATAAAAGTAATTAAAAGCAATATTACATGTTATAAAATATTACAAGAAAAACAAATTATATCTTCAGGTTAAAAATTTAAAATAAGCTACGAAAACAAAAAATAAGAAAAAAAAAATTTCAATGAAAAAAAATAAAGTTGACAAAGCTAAAAGGTATATATTATCCGAGTAAATAATTTATCTTGTTTGATATAATAATATAAGTTAGGCCAAAAACAATTATACAAAATTAGTGCAGTAGTACAAATATAATACTGTACAAAATCAATATTATATTGTGAATATTGATATTTGATTAAAAAAATATTTTCTTCATCACTATGACTATGAGATTGAACACCTAACAAGTAAGCGAAAAGTCGGGATTTAAAGCTATTATGAGTAGAGCAATTGCGAATTTTGGAAGGGAGGGAGTTTCTGAAGTTAGAAGATCTGGAAATAAAGGAGCGTTTGAAGGATATGTTGAAGGGAGTTAGGTAAAGGTCCGAGGGATGGAATCTGGCTTTGCGGGAACTCACTGAGGACTTTAATGTCAATGCTTTCAGGATATAGGGAGGTGACTGAGAGGAAAGTGGTTTGTAAAGGAACAAACCAAGGAAGTAATTTCATCGGAAGAGGGATATAACCATTTTAATCATGTTTTGAGGTGAGATACATGGTCATGGCGTTGTATCCCTAGGACAAATCTTAGACAACAGTTCATGATCTTTAATCTTGCATCCTGAGATGCTGAGAGACCTTCGTACAACTACCAAAATCAAGATGGGAGAATAAGAGGGAAGAAATTAATAGTTGACGAGTTGATTGCGGGAGGAAGTTACGGTAGCGGTTTAGGAGTCCGAAGAGTGGAAATTGTTCGGCGGATAATAAGGAAAACATGATCATTCCAGGAAAGAGTTTGGTCAAAGACAACAATGAGGTTCGTAATGGAAGTGTGAAAGTTTATGGGATTGAAGTCAATGGGGAAATTAGGGATTCCAGGTAGGGAGTTGAGGAAGTTTGAGCCTAACACATTAGCCTTGGATTTGCGAGCATTCAGTTTCAATTTATTATCAATGGCCCAAGTATATTTATATTGCGTCAAGATCAGCTTGCATTTTTACGGTAGCTTCCTGTAGCTCACTAGGGAGAAAGAATAGACCAATATGTGAGGTAAAAATGAGAGGAACAATGTTCAATACGAAGATAAACGTCATTAATCTACAACTAAAATATTAGTGCAAAAAAAAAAAAAAAAAAAAAAACATTTTTAGCGTACTCATTCTAAATTATTTATAATACTCGTCAGAAAATCAAAATTTGTAGAATTTATTTCGAGGCGGACCCGCGTAATGAATCTTAACCTTCCCACACAGGCCAGTAAAGGACTTTAATGGAAGTCTTGGGCTAAACAATTTTTTTTTTTTTAAATATCTAGTTTCTGAGATATAAACCAAAAATCCGATATTTTGGTTTTAAATTTAATATTTTGATTTCTTTGGCATGTTTAGTTGTGAAGCCGTTGCCATGTTCTATAGTATTCATAGAACTCGTATTCATCACTGCAAAAAAATAATAAAATTAAACCCTGGAAAAAGACTTCCGAGATTATGTAACTGGGAATAACTTTTGAATCAGCTATAGCTGAGATGCTGCAGTTGTTCAAACTTTGCCATTGGTTAATCGCATAATATACCGTTTTATTTATTTATAATTATAATAAATGAAACGGAGACGTATAACTATTAGGTTACAAATAAAATAGTCTCATAATTCGATTCAGAATCAAGATAGAATATTGATTTACAACTTACAAGACTGAAATTTAATATTAAATCAGGTTCTGATATCAAAATGTATTCAGAAATTTCGCTTAGAACCTTTCAATAAATACATATTCAGGTAAGATACTCATCTGTCGCCAGGGCGGATCAAGTTACAAGCAGCAATACTTCCTGGATGTCTTTATATTCCAACCCCTGGAACCGAATACCTCCATATATGATCCCACCTTCGGATCTTCTGTACAACCTTTGAATATAAGATATCACACAACCGATTTGTATATACTCCTCCTTCGAACTGCTTGCTTTCCTGTATCCTTCATTATCTGAATGTATTTCTAGAATTCTTATAGACTTCTATTCGCGGATCCTCTTTAACAGTATTTTTTTTATAAACAACTTATTCTTTTAGCTCCTCTATAAACAATTTATTACATCAGAGCTAACAATATATATTTACGTAAAATACCTTTCCGTAATCACTTAATTTTATTTTTTGATGATATTTACTACTGTATAGAACATACACATCTGGGAAATATGTGGGAAAATGAAAACAGTAACTTGTAAAGCAATCACCCTTGGGTGGAAGTTTAATAAAAGTTCTATAGTATAAGGTCTTCAAGCCATCTTATCTTCTTTTTAGACGCCTTGGAATGTTATTGGGAATAGAAAGGAAGCAAGTTGAGAGACTAGTGGATCTGTGTGGTTATGAACTTTACTATGATAGGATAGGAATGCTGTTTAGGCTAAATCAGCAACTTATGGAAGATTGTGATCTTTCTGAAGTTTATTTGTAAAGATTATGTAGGAATTGGACGTAATCACTGATTTAAATATTTATTTATGCTCCATCTATAATTTACAATACCCTTACGCGGTTACAAGAAGAGAAATCTAAATCGGCACAGTGCAAATTAATTCGGTAGAGATATCGAAAGTTGAGTAAAATTAGACACTTAGGTACGTAAAATTTCTGGTAGTATTAATTTTTTATAATTTTTCTAGTGTTGTGCTTGTGGACTAAAATTCAAGTTTTGGACATTGTAGTGCAGTCGCTCGCAAATCGGTAGCTTCAAAGCGTCAACAAATTTCAAATACTTCTACGTTTCACCAAACTATCTGTTGAAAGGTTGGAATTATAGTAAAACTTGTTACTTCTCAAATTTTGCAAGAATAAATTTACTACGATTTGAGCAAAAAATAAGTTCTGTAGCATACACTGAGATACAGGATTTCAATTTTTTGGAATTTTCTCCAAAATGAGGAAGAAATTTTGTTGCGGTTCTGGCTTTAGTCGTCCTAAACAATGACGTTTACAGCATACTTCAGAATGATATTCAACTTTTTTTTATAAGTTTTTAGATTTGTGCTTGCGTACTGAAAACAAAGTTCTGGACCTTGCCTCTAGTCCAATCAATGAGTGCTGAAATGAGGGGTGTAGAGTGCATGAAATAAGCGAGTTATTTTTTCCCTCGAAAATTATCGATTTTTAACAACTTATATCTCAGAAACGGTTAGAATTTCGACAAACATGTTCCTAAACAATTTTTTAGGAAATTTAGTAAGTTTTAATTTTTATCTGTATGATATTTTTCTAGAGTCCATCGATTTCGAGATATAATCGCAAAACCCAAAAATGAGACCTTCTCTCCTCCCCCCACCGTTAGCTCAACCCCAGGGACGAGGACTTTTAGTATGTTTACCTTCTAACTACTCCTAAAGAAGCTAAGAAGTCAAAAATTATCGCATATTTTATGCACTCTACAATGTGTTTATTGACTGGACTACTCGTAGCCGCTTGCTATTGGTAGCTTCAAACCGAAAAAAAAAAAAAAAAATAAATAAATCAATAATTTACACAACAAACCCGTTTTTTTTTTTTTTTTTTTTTTTTTTTTTTTTTTTTTTTTTGTTCTTTTTTACAGATTTACTGGACTAAAAAGCAAATAAAAAGCACCGGCTCGACATAGTTTTTATCAATTTATTTCGATGTTTTCCTCGCTTCCAATCGTCGTTTTCTAAGGCTGCTCTATTTTATTCCTAAATCTAAAAACCACTTTCTTTCAAATTTATTGCATCGCTTGGCCGCCTGTGAGGTCAAGGTTCATACTGGGCTATAGCATCATGGGTATATGCATGTATGCTTCGCCGCAATATTAATTACACTCACGGTTCTTAATAGAATTTCCAAGCCGACTTACATATAATAGGAAAAGTTACGTTAAAAAACATTTAATTAAAACTTTCCTTTATTTCAACCGTTTTATAAGTTATTTTTTAATATATATATATATATATATATATATATATATATATATATATATATATATATATATATGTATATCACTCAAGGGCAGCAATAGCGAGGTTAAATTTTTCATTGCTAAAGAAAATGCATAAGAAATGCATTAGTTTGATTAAACGAGAGAAGCTATAATAACTTTAAGGAAATCCGTTTAAGCAAATTAAAGCATTTTCTATGCATTTTCCTTATCAATGAAAACTTCAAAACCACTTATCTCAAAAAATGATTTTTTTGAGTTGTGCCATTATTATAGCCCATGAGCGGTAATACGATAAATCGTAAGATACCTGTCGATATGACAAATATTCGAAGGAAAAATATAAATTTTTCGATATATCGCGTACCAGTACCCATACATAGTCTATATTAAGCAATTAATCACATAAACCTGCTAATTTATACTTGAACGTAGAATCAACTTTCCTAAGAATAATTAATAATTATTAATATTTTAATATTAATATGTCAAATAATTATTAAGGTCCTTTGGTTCCTTTAGGAGGTAACAAGGGATAGTTGACAATACTCTGCAATGTATTATGGGTACGAAAATTAATATTAATTAATAATTAATAATGGGCGGCAGGATGAAAAGGACCGGCACCCCTCTGAAATCTGAAATGTGAGTGATGGGCCATAAAGCCCGTCAGGGGAGATCTGGGTCAGGTCAAACCTTTCCGAAGTATCGCCGGTTGTTTGTCTACAAAATAGGAGACAAGGAAGATCATGACAAAGGAACCTAAAAGTAAAAGTGGAAGGGATACGCGTGTATATATTCTCGGCCCTGGAAACGAAAGAGGAGAGTTTTTGGTAGAAGAGTTGATCGACGGAGGGTGGACGAAGAGAGGAGAGGCGGTTGGAAGTGAGATGGATGAGGGGAGATGCTGGAGGTCCTCAGCGATGATCTCTTGGATGGCCCGCCCAGAGAGACAGGAAGGAAGCCCTGATTATGACCGGACTCAATACGCCGACTGAAGACCCATACTCCATTTTGATAAGTACCCACTCCATTGTAATAGTCTGTAATAAGTTTATATTTGGTAAATTGTGTGCTGACCTTATCTATATCTATATAATCATTCTCATAAATAAAGTAAGTTGAATATTCATGATAATTATTCTCTTTCCTAAATGCCACTAACTGAATTGGTTTGCACGTGTCAGATCAGAAATCCAATAAGGTAATTGATAAAACATTAATAATTGGTGCTCTATGTATAGATTAACATATTATTTCTAAAAAACCCCAAGAGCGACATAGCAACTCAAGTACCAACCAGGCTGACGTGTGGGCAGACTACCTTGGCCTGTTTCAGAACGTACGTAAGTATGATGATTGAAGTTAATCGCAATGTGCCCGGTCAAAACAAACCAATGCATTATGAATTATCAAATACTTTATGAATAATGCATAAACCGTTCAACGACAAAATTTTCTGTAAGTATAGTTATTGAAAAATAATGTTTCTATTACGGTAAATGTTTAATACAATATTTTTTTTCCAGGATCAATGTCAACGTAGAAGTAGGAATATGGAAACGGTTAGCCACTTCGATCTTCTTTTCGCCATTAGCAACGGCTTATAAAATTTGCTGTTTTTCTTGGATGGCATGTTGTATTTTGATTGGAACAACTCAAGATAAATGAACAAGGGCTGACAAAAATCTAGAACTAAACACAAGTGGAAGGGATTCAAAGTAAAAAAAAAAATAAAAAGGTCGAAGAAGTAATATTGTAAATAATTACCAAAATGTATTGTTTGTTTCTTACGAATTACCGCGATTTTTCCTAGGGACAGACAGTTTGTACAGAATACACATGATTTACGAATTATCGAAATTTTACAGCATATAAAAAATAAATCAGCAAGTAACAATGGGAACTGGTTTCCCACAGAAAATAGAGACCAGCCTTTTTAGAATCGCTGAGCATGAACTGAAAGTTAGAGTATTATCAGCCAGTGAAGATTAATCACAAAACTATCTTGCATTATACAAAACAAAAAAATACAGCAAAATAACCATGAGATCTACCAACCGTCAACGTATTTGAACCAAGGAATCGAATCTGGATCATCGATTCTTGATACCAATACTTTTCTCAAGTATCGATGTTATCGAGAATAAATTTTTTATACAGCAAAAATAATTTTAAATAGAAATTGAATATTAATAAATATATTAATACAGATGTTGGCCAAATAGAGAACGTAAAAAAATCAAATATTTAGGAGAAATAATCCAAGAAAATGGTTTGGAAAAATCTGCAATAGAGGAAAGATTGCATAAAATGGAGAGAGCATATGGTATTACCAAAGATCTTTACAATAAAAAATGCCTATCCAAAAACCTAAAAATAAGGCATTACAACATAGTAGTGAAGCCGGAATGCCTATATGCAAGTGAATGTTTGGCATTAAACTATAATTTGGATAAATTAGAAATACTAGAAAGGCGAATCATGAGGAAAATATTAGGCCCTCAAAACAGTAGAAGGTTGGAAGTTGCGAAGTAATGCTGAAATATATCAAAATGCAGAAAATATTTCAGATGCAATGAGAAAAAGAAGATTGGTGTTTTTTTGTTTTGGTCTACTTATATCGAAAGACTGATAGTAGATTGACAAATAAGATTTTTAGATGTGGGGTAAGAAATCAACAACAAGCTGGGTCATTGAAATAAAAAGGGATTTAAAAAACAAAAAAAAAAAAAACTATATAAAAATAAAGGAAATAAATAATAGAGAAGACTTTCGGCAAAAAGTGTTGAAAACGGAGGGATTCCAAGGAAGGAAAGTGAAAAGGACTGGTGCAAAATGGTCTGAGGACAGAGAGAGGAAACATGGTGAACGGATGAAAGCATACTGGAAGAAAAGGAACAAGGCAGAAAGAATTGAAACTGGTACGTGGTCCTCTGCTGGCCCATTAGTATATATATATATATATTTATTTATTTATATCGTGATACAGGTCAACCAAGGATCACACATGTATCATTTCTTGTTTTTTTTCTCCTTTCCTCCCATATCCTTCTCATCTTTCTCAGTATACGTATAACCGTCCTGCCTCTTACTCTCTACAACAAAAATTCTTACGCTTCTCACCATTTCCCTCCATGGCGTTCTTCAATCTCAACTATTAGTTTGTTAAACCTATTATGTTTCATTCTCATATATTTTAGAAGAATTTTAGTCTCCTTTTTTCTCATCAACATTTAAAGGTTTCATAAATGTATATAAAGCTCAATGTTCTTTTTTAATCCTTATTCCTCCCAAAAAATCTTTTATATACATAAAAACTTCAAATATTATGTTGCAAAAAAACCTGTTATATATACTTATTAAACATTAACTTTTCAGTTTTTTAACAATTCAAAATTTATGGATGAAAACATTATGTAACTAAGAAGAAAAAAAAATACTCACTAATAAAGCACATCGTTTGCTAAATGCCTCTCGTAGCGGACACTCTTACACAGCGAGCGGAGTACAGAGTCCCGATAATGCGACAGAGCCTCCAAACCATGAAGGCCATAATATATGATCTGCAAGTCCTGAAAAGAAACATTATATTATAAGTAATTATCTCAGGGAAATATATAATAAAATTAATAAAAAAACTATTAAAAAACCAGTATCCTTAAACTTCCCGTCGAATGCGTTAACAAAAGCGGAATATCCTTCCGCCATCTTAAAAACCGTTAAATTCTGGAATTCTCCATATGTTGCTACTTTGGCCAAAACCAGATACCTATCCTTTCATAGTAAACTCTACACCTACTCGAATCCAATAGTATTCTAACTTGCCTCACACGCAATCCCCGATAATCCTCCGTGGCGTCTGAAAAGAATGCCAAGAAACCTTCGAATGTAGAATTATTGAAGTGCTACTAGTGTGTAGATCTTTACATGTTATTGTAATTATTTTTCTCAAATTTACTCATAGTATATAATGTATAGAGTTGCAAATATCAATAAATTTTTTTTTCCCATTTATTGATACTTACAACTGTATAAAATAATATACAACAAGTAAATGTGTTGACAGCGAATACAATGGCATGTAAATAACTTGTAAAGAACTACTCACAAGTAGCACTTCGATAAAATCAACACTAAAATGGTCTCTAGGCCATCTTCTTTTCAGACGCCTAGGAGGATTATCAGGGATGGAGGAGGAAGCAAGTTGGAAGACTAGTGGATTGAAGTGGTTATGGAGCTTACTATGGAAGGATAGGTATCTGGTTTGGGCTAAATCAGAAACATATGGAACATTAAGATCTTTATGGATAAGTTTATTGGTCACAAAGTAAGGAGCATTGAGGATTTTTGGAAGGATTTTGGATTGTAAGGATTCAATACGAGATGAATTGGATGGTTTAGTAAAGCCTCAGAGCTCAACTCCGTACGTCCAAATAGGTCTAATCACAGTCATCTATATGAGTCTTTTGTAATTAATTGGGAGCTTTGAACGTTTGTCTAGTAAATGTTGAAGTAGTCTGTTACGACGGGCAGTTTCTTTTTCGTTTTAGTCTAGAATAAATGGTTAAAACAAAAATCTTCTACAAGAAAGACGGAATAAGCTGATAGTTCAATCAAAGAAATTATAAGGAATATACGTACACTTAAGATAATTCGTGCGGGCCGGTAAGAGGCAGGTACACTCTGTAAAGATAATGTGGAATATTTTCCAACTCAAAACCAGACTTCAAAATTATAATTTCGCTAGCGGTTGGAGCAGGGCCAAAGACAGGGAAACATTAATAGTGCAGGGCTAAGATAGTGTAAGAGTAACGATCAGCAATAGTTTAAAAAATTCCAAGAGGGATACTTGAGCCTCGAAGATAAAGAGAAACAGAACTTCTCAGATTGACGATATTCAGCGAAGTTGGGTGAAAACAAATCCCAGAACTGTTGAAAAAATTGTAAAGAAAATAACATTTAGCAAAATGTCATGTCAAAATGAACCTGATAACCTCAAGGCATTAGAGTTCAACCAAATAACGGCCACTAAACAAATAAAAAAATAAATAGTCGTTATGGAAGGTTTTGTAGTTATGGAATCGTTAGAGTTTAGTTAAAGTATATGCCTCAACAACCCTTCTTTCCATACCTCTAGCCTATCAAATGCAAATTTTTAAATTTGGAACACTTTTGCAACGATAAATATCTATGAGCGAAAGTCGATAGAAATCAGAAATGTTTATTAATAAGCAGTCGAAATTCTTTTCATAGGAGCCAATTCGGTGTCGAAATGTATTCAGAGAAATGAAGCCTATTCTGATTATTTAAAATGTCAAAGAAAAGACAAAGATAACAAGGTTCAATAAAAAAAATAAATAAATAGAAGAGCGTATCGGCCACCCACAAACAGGATAATCCTACCCAAGGGGAACGGCCCACTATGGAGCCTATATTGGAATATCGATAGTCATAGAGAAATCGATTCTACGGTAACAGCTTCCCAAGGCGTGTAGCCATAAACATCCCCATTGTGGTGCCTCCTTGTGGGTTTCTCCTCATTTGGTGCCTATGCTAACCCAATTCCGAACCTATTTCCGCATTATCTATTGTCTGCTAGACCATTCTAGTATATCTGGAACAGGTGGAGAGGCCTCGTTCACACTTCCCGTATCGAGGTAGAGAGTTCAAAAAAAAAAAAAAAAAAAATCAATAACAATAGGATTCAAACAATAGCACATATATTTAACAAAGAGCCCAGGAAAAAATATCTTCGTGATAGAGGTATGAGCAGTCCATTAGCGGAGCACTTTCTAAGTATTCTGTTGCCCAAATTAAAGCATGAGTTAATGTTTTCGTTACATCACTTCTCTATATGAAAAACTGTTTGTCGTCGGATTATTTTTTATTTTTATTATTATTTTTTTTTTTGTATGTATTTCTTCATTTATTAATTCTCTACCAAACAAAAATGTTAGTTTATCTCTGCAGCAGTTCACTGCTTAAATATAATCCATTTTTTACTAGAGATGATCCGACTATGACTTTGGCCGACCCTTGCTTTCGTAAGAACTCGGGCAACATCGGCAACGTTCGAGGCGCTTCGTTTATGCCTTCGTAGCCCTCAGTAGATGTAGCTAAATGTTTTTGTTCATCTTATTTTTTTTTTCTTCTGTTTTTTGCAAACTGGCCGGTGTGGAACGGAAAGTTTTTATAGAATAATAAATCAATAGTCAGTATTTTATTTATCTTGTATAGTTAATTGTGAAGTTTAGAATTTGAAGCAAGCCGAAAAAGATATCGGGTTTATGGACTTATATAAGTAACCAAAAAATATTTAACATTATATATTATGCATTATACAGGACAAGCCATTTTTCGTTTGTGATCACTAACCACGAAAACTACTTAACCAATCTGTACCGAATTTTAACCACATTATTTTCATAGTACGGTGTTAAGTAGGGCTTGAAAATTATGATGAAATTTAATTTTTTTCAAATAAACTGCTTAAAAAAAAAAAAAAAAAATATGAATATGTGGTTGATCCGAGTGCAGTTTCTACCGATATGTAGCTATTGAACCCAATCGCATCTAATTGTAACTACAACACCTTAATAATTGTTGGAAGGTCTAAATAAATAAAGTTTACTATATTACTAATTTTAATGTATAGTCTTCAGTAAAAGGAACGGGGTTTACTAAAGTTTTTATGGATAGAAATTAGAATCCAACCAGATGAAATCGTTAAAACTGTTTCTGGAAAATTAAAAATTATTGCCAATTCAAAATTTTAACCCATTTCTTTTTTCCATTGTGTGTAAAAATGTGATTCTTAGGCCTCAAAGATAATTTAATTTATCATCTCCTTGCATAAATAACGGTAAGTGTTCAAAAAAAAAAGTTAGAGGGCGGCATAACCTTCATTTTTGTAGACTTTATCCTACCCAAAATGGTTCTAAAGCCGATAAAATAAAAGCATGTTTAAAGTCATCACATATTTGGAACAACATTAAACGACTATAATCACAAAAAAAAACTGTGAGTTCATCTTGGTAGAGCCTACTCTGAATTTCCAATTCATTCACAAAAAGTTGGAAACTATGTAGAAGTTATAACTGTATATATAGAAGTATGTGATATAGTGACTATGGTCAACGATATGATTTTTGAAATAAACCGCACCATTATTATGATTATGATATGATCAATTGCCATTGATACCATTATTGATTGTGATTGAAATTATCTATGTTCTCAACTTATGAGAGCGGGCGAAGCCGCGAAGGGGAATGCTAGTTACTTAATAATTTAACATTTTTGTTTCGCATATTTTTTATACCTATCATCAGATTGGTGGGTAATATTAATTTTACGAGTTGCTGAAACGCTCACTAAACTAACAGCAATTGCTTTACTAAAGTTAGTTAAAAGTTGGTATCGCAATAAGGTTTAGAGGCTTAAAAACTATGTTATCTATTAACAAAACGGATTTGCAATGTTTGGTTAATTAATGCAATGCATTTAAATACAAAATAATAATAACCACAATTTTTATTCAACTATTAAATACCAAAAAAATGTTTTTAAACCAGGCAGTTGTCCTAAACAGGGAGGTGGCTTGAAAAAAATAGGTTTTTGAGGTTATAGAGCTGTTGCTCAGAGTCTGTTGATATTTCAGCGATTCTATTATAACCTTTGGGATCATTAGTCTTCTCATTTAAATTTTTGAAAACTGGTTTCAAAGTATCTCGCTCTATCTAGAATAGGTTGGTTACCTTTAGGATAACCCGTTCTTCTTTCTATAAGAAAACTTCATTCATAATATTTATTGAGAATCAAATAACCGTATCACCTTTGTTCTTGTTTGGGTGAAAAAGTTTCTGTAAGGAGAACGGTCCGAACTTCATATTTCGGGAACGTAGACGGCTAAGGAGTTCCGTTACGTTTTCTGAATACATTTGGAATAAAGATGAAGCCATAGACACCCGAACAATAAAGGGATTTCCAGTTACAGCTTTCACCTAAACCCAAAAAGACAACCTTAAACTCCTAAAGGAGAATAATATTTTCATACTGTTAGCTTTGTCTTTGCTTCACATGAGTAAATTTTGAGGCATGAAAGTTGAATGAATTTCATTATTATAGGACAGAGATGGGCAAACTTTTTAAGGGGAGGGCCGGATGAAATCGAAAAACATCTAGGCGGGCCGAAAAAATTGGACAAAACAAAGTTTTACAACTAATAAACTTTATCTCATTACACTCAACTTATATCGTACAACGATAGAAGATCCGGAACGCAACGAGAAGAAAATAATAATTCTATTCTAGATTGCAGAAAATATTTTTTTCTTATGTACAATTGTGTGTGACCATGTCGCGGGCCGGATTGACTGGCCCGAAGGGCCGCACTTGGCCCGCGGGCCTTCGTTTGCCCATCACTGTTCTAGGATTTGAAAAGTGGCTCAGGCAGGAAGCTTTCCTATATAAGATAAATAGATATTTTCAAATAAATGTTTATATCGGAAAATATTTTTGCTCTGTCTTTTTCTAATTAAATTTCTTTTTGTGAGGGAGATTTGAATCTGGGAGAGATTCTTTAGATTACGAAACGTGTCATTTCAACAATTCAGAAACCGTAAGGTTCTCCAGACTCCCTAAGAGGGCACGGTAATGCACAGCCAGTGATCGTGTCAACTCTTTGAAGAGAACAATCTCATTATTTCCAACAGTTAGTAGAAACAGAGCATGTCTCTTGTATTTGTTGGCGGCGCGTCAGTTCTGCCTCTTGGGTTTGTTCCGTTAGCGTCATGTGTAGGCGGAGCAGGAGAAACCTCCGCCGACAATGGGGAGTCGTTCGAGCAATCACGGCGGAAACATTTATAAGATAGCACAATACTGAAAGTGAACGCACTTAATTTTAGAGAAAACGTCAAAGGCTATGTCATAACGCATGTTGAAGACATTCCGTCCTGTAGAATCCCTTATACCATAGTTTAGGAGCTGACGACACTAAATCTGACATGATAAGTCTCCTAAAAAAATCAACGTTTATGTGTAATATCATCAATTTGTGTATTAGAAAAACCACTACTGCCGTTTCCAAAAACGATCAAGTTAACAGCCACAAGCAAAATAAGTTTCCAGAAGGCATTTAAAGGAAAAAAACAGCAAAACTTTTATAATTATCAGATATTAATGTTTTTTGGGGTGCAGAATCCGAATCTGAAATTTGCTACCACGGCAGCCGTCTTCATATCCAAAATCGCAAAAAAAAACGCACAAAATAGTTGTTATTGTCTGTTTTTTACCTATAATAAGAGTACGGAGGGTTTTTCCAAGAATGCTTTTATATAGTAAATTGTAGAAGGATTTATTATGTATGAAATAAAAAATTAAAAAAATACCGAAATCGGTCCATTTTTTGCCAAGTTATGGCCTTGGGAACATTAGAGATTGGCTGTCTAGCGGTCAGTCCCACTTCTTCAGCAAAACACGTTTATCGGTACCCTTTTGGCTATAGCTCAGAATCTATTTGCCCGATCCAAAATTTAATTTTTTTCATCATAAACCTGCTTGAATTAACTATTAGATTCCATATATACATCTTGTAGAATACCCATGCCAGCACTCTAAATGAGTATGTTTCGGGAATACAAGACAATTTTGACATGTTCAGTGAGCTGGAAAGGTTGTTCCATGGGATTTAGTTTAAATTACATATATTAAAAGCCTATAAACGTGTTTTCGCGTAGAAGTGGGACTGACTGCGTCAGCCAATTTTTAGAATGTTCCCAGGGCTATTGTAAAAAAAAAAAAAAGAAAAAAAAAAGGCTTATGCTAAAATATATAGCTACTCGTTTAATTTATACCAGGATGGGTAGAATCATTAATGGTTAAATACTAGGGTGTAATCATAGATAGTAGACTGACATTTAATACGCATGATGAATAAAAAAAAAAATAAACAAAAAGTGGGATTGTTATGTAAACTAGAAACAGTGACCAAAAATAATCCTCGTTATGGAAATGTACTACGTTACAGGCGTTTAACTCCATTTCTGCTTTAATTCATAGTTTTACGACATTCAAAGTTTTTGAATTCAATTTTCGGCTTTTTTTTCTTCTATTATTTTAATTTTATTTACATATTAGTTTAAATTATTCAGTTTAGTTTCAGGCAATTCAATTTAGTCAATATTTTATTTTAATCATACATTTCAATGCCCTTTGGTGTGCTACTCTGTTAACCCTCCGTGTAATGTTAGTTTCCAGGATAATTTTAAGGAATTGTAAAATTAGTCTCGTCCATAAAAACAGAACATGAGATGCTGCTTTATAAATTTTAAGTAGAGATTTATTTTTAAGCCTGAAACTTTAGTTCAACCCTAACGTGTTGATGAGATCTGGTTTGAGAGTCTTTAGCCTAGTTAATACAAGTTAATATTGTAAATATATATAAATTTGCTTTCCTATCTTTTTTTATTTTATTGTTAATAAGGAATGAATCTGCAATTACTGATTGCCCCAAGTTATGGCAAATAGTTATATCGTGCGAAATAAAAAATAATAAATAATAAAATAAAGTAAAAGATACAGCAGAAATAAACATTTATTCTATAAACTGTTTTGTATAAATTCTGAGATATAATCTATTTTTGTAAATAATTTATAATTGTAATATTTATAATTTATTCTCTTATTATTAAATGTATTTTTCTTTTATTATTAATCTTTTATAAATTTGTATTTATAAAAAATTAAATATATTTTCTGTAGACAACCAGGTCAAATATATAGGTGTCCGTGATTTCCTATTTCTTCAGGCCCTCTGTATTTTTGTGATCCATGTGATTATTCTATTATCTTAATATATATAAATTACGTGTCGCCGCCTAGGGGCCGGCTAACACCTAAACTACTGAACCGATTTTAATCAAATTTGCATACCGTGTGCAGTTTGATCCAACAAAAAAGATAGGATACCTTATATCTTAATTTATAGTCGCAATATTATTTGTATATTATCTGTAAGTCACAATTATCTGTTAGCTCTATACGATTCTAACATATGGCGGTATAAGGTTATACTATTATATAAAAGGACAAGCAATGTTTCGTTTGTGTTCACTAACCGCCAAAAACTACTGAACCAATCTCTACCAAATTTTGACTACATCATCTTTATAGGATGGTTTAGCAATAGTAAAATCTAATGATTTTTCAACTAATTCTTTATTGAAAAATGAATAATAAGTGGATAACAGTGAAGTTCAAAAATGGCGGCAATTGCCATCTACATGAAAGGTTAAAAGGTACAGTGTTACATAGAGGTGAACATTGATAATAAAATTTACTTATTTTCAATTAAATTGTTATAAAAACAGCTATATGGAGTGAAATATACCAAATTTTAACTACATCATGTTCATAGTTCTAGGTTTAGCAACAATGAAAATTTAAATGTACAATGTTGAGTGTTAGAAACGGGTTTTGCCACACTATCACATACTTTTATGGTTAGAAATTAAAATCCAACCAGATCAAATCAAATAAAATTATTTCTGTCGAATGAAAATTATTAAAAATCAAAATGCCGATCCTCAGTTGTTTAATATTGTGAGTAAAAATATGAATTTTGAACCTTTAGTTGTGAACACTGATATGCAGTTTCGTAATAGTCTCTGTCCATCTGAATTACCAACTCATATATTAAAATTGAAAATTGGATGTCTAATTATGGTTTATGTTATCTTCAAACACCTAATCAATCTAAATTTAACCCAGTTAATAATGGCTGCTATGCGTGAAAATATCATCAAAAATAAAATTTTCAATTCTTCACTTTAATACAAGATTTTTATCGATAAATATTTTAAAAAAAATTAATTATTAGTTAAAATTATCTAAGATCTTAACTTATAAGAGCAGGCGAAGCCTCGACGGGGGGATGATGAAGTTATATATAAAAGGACAAGCCATTTTCGTTCGTTATCACTAACCGCGAAAACTATAGAACTATTCTGTACCAAATATAACTATATCATCTTCATAGTTCAAGGAAGGTTTAGCAATAATAAAATTAAATACTTTCTATTAAATAACTGTTTAAAAAGCGATAAATATGTGGAGTGCAGTAAAGCGAGCGCCATTTAAGAGAGGTTACAATGATCCGGTGTTAAATATAGCTAGAAATTGATAATAAAGTTACTTAATTCAATTAAATTGTTATCCAAAAAAGCTATAAATATGTGGCAAGCGACAATAGCGTTTTAGTAAAACTAATGAACCTATCTGAACCAAATTTTAACATCATCTTCATAGTTCTTCTTCTTCTTCTTTTCCTTCCTCCTCAGTGCCTCTCAGCGTGGAGGTGCCTCGATCCAAGAAATCCAACTGTCCCGGTCCCTCGCCAATGCCTTCATAGGATCCAACCTCTTTCCTCTTTTCTCTCCTATTTGAGCCATACTATCCAACCATGACATCCTTGGCCTGCCTCTTGGTCTTTTGCCAGTTGGTCTGGCTTCGAAGAACTTGCGTGGTCCGCGATCTTTATCCATTCGACATACATGTCCGAACCACTTTAGCTGCCTCTTCTCAATAATTTCTGTTAGTGCTTTTACCCCTAGATCCTCTCTTATTCTGCTATTCCTGACATGTTCCCTCCGTGTTCGGCCGGCAACTCTTCTTAGATATTTCATTTCTGACGCGGTGATTCTCCTCTTCAATCGGTCGAGAAGGACCCAGCTCTCACTTCCGTATAGTAGGGTGGGAAGGTAAATTGCATTAAAAATGTGCAGTTTTACCTTTTTGTCAACTTCACGTTTCCCAACAACAGTGTTGCAGATCTGGTAATATACGTTGTTCGCTTTTTTAATCCTATTGGATATTTCTTGTTGTATTTTGCCATTTCTACTAATAACTGTGCCTAGGTACGTATAGTCTTCTGCTGCTTCAAGGATTTCTCCTCTGCAAGTGATCTGCACATCTTCTGGTTCGCGTCCTATTTGCATGACTTTACTTTTGCTTGCATTTATAATCATGCCTTTCCTTTCCAGCTCTGCTTCCCATTCCAATACAGCTTGCTGAAGATTCTGGACGGAGTCCGCTATCAGCACTATATCATCGGCATAGAGAAGTGTCTGAGCAAGGACTGTTCTTAAGTTCCATTTCCCCACTATTGTGCGTGCCGTCCTTCGTTTACATATTTTTAAGACCTCGTCCATCAGAATAATAAAGAGAAGAGGGCTTAGACTATCTCCTTGTTTGACACCCCTCTTCATGTCGAAGCTTCCAGACTCCTTACCATTAATCCTGACTTTACCCTTTGAGCCATTATAGGAGGATTTAATGGCGTCTATAAGTTCTACAGGGACGTTCTTTGCCTTCAATGCTTTCCATATTTCGACTCTTGGTACTGAGTCAAAAGCGGCTTGCAAATCTAAAGGTGGCTCCACACGCAACGGAAAACCGGATGGCAGGCCTTCAATAGAGGCAAACCTCTCAGTGTTGAGAGTTTACAGTAGCAAATATAGCTCCACACGCAACGGAAAACCGGAAGGCCTGGCGCCTCAAAAGCAAGCTTTCCGGTTTTCCGTTGCGTGTGGATGAAGAATTATGTGAGGATTCCCTGCAAGCCTGTTGCCCGTAGCTCCAAAATGGCAATACCAAAATCTCATTCTTTTTGCCTCAAAGGCCGACCGGATTCAAGTTTGGTTGTAGCCACCGCAACCAGTTTATAGTACGTGTATAAATATGAAGGTATTCGGTATGTAAGCATCCTTAAGGACAAAAACTAAAAGGACAAGAATGACGGAATATCCTTCCGCCATCTTTAAAACTGTTAAGATCCTGGAATATTTCCGCCATTTTAAAATAGTATATTTAAGGACGAAAACCAATTAAATCATGAAATATTAAAATAAAAACAAAAAGGTTGTATCCTGAAGGACGAAAACTAATTAAAAGTAGGGAAGGAAAGTAGTAAAGGATGTCCTTCGGCCGCCAGAAGTGGTCACTAAAATACCTTTTTTTAAGGGCGCTAATAGTTATGTTTTAATTTTTTTGGGGGAGGGGGGCTCTAAACATGTACCTTAAGAACGACAGCCAATTTTTAAAAAACTTGGTTATTATATTTCTTTCACACTAACTAACCTTTTTTTAAGGGTGCTAACAGTAAAGTTTTAATTTAGGGGGGGGGGGGGGCTCTAAACTTGCACACACGTATCATGAAATCTAAGGTTGAATAAAGGATATTAGACGATAATGAGTAGGATAATGCGGCGGATACTACGTCATTTATTGAGCAATCAGCATTAAATACGTGTATCCTCCAGGATACATTGCTTGATAAAGGGTTAAGAACGACAGCCGATATTAAAAGAAACTTTGTTAATAATATTACTTTTATTCGAACTAACCTATTTTTAAGGGCGCTAACAGTTACGTTTTAATTTGGGGGGGGGGGGGCTCTAAATTTGTACCTTAAGGACGACAGCCGATTTTAATAAAATTAAATATTTACATTTCTGTCACACTAATTTTTTTTTTCTTGGGTTAACAGATATGTTTTAATTGTTTTTTTCCGGGGGGCTCTAAACTTATACCTTAGGGACGACAGCCGAATTTATTAAAATTAAATATTTACGTTTCTGTCACACTAATTTTTTTTTTAGGTGTTAACAGTTATGTTTTAATTGTTTTTTTGGGGGGGGCTCTAAATTTGTACCTTAAGGACGACAGCCGATTTTAATAAAATTAAATATTTACATTTCTGTCACACTAATTTTTTTTTCTTGTGTTAACAGATATGTTTTAATTGTTTTTTTTTTTTTTCCGGGGGGCTCTAAACTTATACCTTAAGGACGACAGCCGATTTTATTAAAATTAAATATTTATGTTTCTGTCACACTAATTTTTTTTTTAGGTGTAAACAGTTATGTTTTAATTTTTTGAGGGGGGCTCTAAATTTGTACCTTAAGGGCGGCAGCCGATTTTAATAAAATTAGATATTTATGTTTCTGTCACACTAATTTTTTTTTTAGGTGTAAACAGTTATGTTTTAATTTTTTTTTGGGGGGGGCTCTAAATTTGTACCTTAAGGGCGACAGCCGATTTTAATAAAATTAAATATTTACATTTCTGTCACACTAATTTTTTTTTTTAGGTGTAAACAGTTATGTTTTAATTTTTTTTTGGGGGGGGGGCTCTAAATTTGTACCTTAAGGACGACAGCCGATTTTAATAAAATTAAATATTTACATTTCTGTCACACTAATTTTTTTTTTAGGTGTAAACAGTTATGTTTTAATTTTTTTTTTGGGGGGGGGGCTCTAAATTTGTACCTTAAGGACGACAGCCGATTTTAATAAAATTAAATATTTACATTTCTGTCACACTAATTTAATTTAAGATGTGGTTCATGCCTTATCTATAAATGAATGATTAAAAAAAAAAAAATGTACTAATCCCTCCCCATCGAGAGGGGTCACATTAGTACACGACTCTTTTAATAAAAAATAAACCATGTCTCTACAACATGTAACAATCTGACCCCATGAATACAGTATAATATATGAATACAGAATTACACAGATATAATTGAGATATAGAACGTCATTTGACGTCGTAAGGAGTGCACGAAACAACTCATGCGCTCTCATTTAGTAAAAGTCGACAACCTACCAGTAAGAACTCACCACAGAAATAGTTGTTTGTATCAATATACCAATTTGTTGGGTGTGAAATAAATGGAATTATTAAATTTCATTAAAATCGGCTGTCGTTCTTAAGGTACTTAATTTAGAGCCCTCCCTAATTAAAACATAACTATTAGTACCATTTAAAAAAAGGAAGTTAGTGTGAAAGATACGGCATTTATTAAATTTCATTAAAATCGGCTGTCGTTGTTAAGGTACTAATTTAGAGCCCTCCCAAATTAAAACATAACTATTAGTACCATTTAAAAAAAGTAAGTTAGTGTGAAAGATACGGAATTATTAATTTCATTAAAATCGGCTGTCGTTGTTAAGGTACTAATCTAGAGCCCTCCCAAATTAAAACATAACTATTAGTACCATTTAAAAAAGTAAGTTTGTGTGAAAAATACGGAATTATTAAATTTCATTAAAATCGGCTGTCGTTGTTAAGGTACTAATCTAGAGCCCTCCCAAATTAAAACATAACTATTAGTACCATTTAAAAAAAGTAAGTTAGTGTGAAAGAAACGTAATTAATAAATTTCATTAAAATCGGCTATAGTTCTTAAGGTACCAATTTAGAGCCCTCCCAAATTAACGGATAACTATTAGTACCATTTAAAAAAAGTAAGTTAGTGTGAAAGATACGGAATTATTAAATTTCATTAAAATCGGCTGTCGTTGTTAAGGTACTAATCTAGAGCCCTCCCAAATTAAAACATAACTATTAGTACCATTTAAAAAAAGGAAGTTAGTGTGAAAGATACGGCATTTATTAAATTTCATTAAAATCGGCTGTCGTTGTTAAGGTACTAATTTAGAGCCCTCCCAAATTAAAACATAACTATTAGTACCATTTAAAAAAGTAAGTTAGTGTGAAAGATACGGAATTATTAAATTTCATTAAAATTGGCTGTCGTTGTTAAGGTAATAATCTAGAGCCCTCCCAAATTAAAACATAACTATTAGTACCATTTAAAAAAGGAAGTTAGTGTGAAAGATACGGAATTATTAAATTTCATTAAAATCGGCTGTCGTTGTTAAGGTACTAATTTAGAGCCCTCCCAAATTAAAACATAACTATTAGTATCATTTAAAAAAAGTAAGTTAGTGTGAAAGATACGGAATTATTAAATTTCATTAAAATCGGCTGTCGTTGTTAAGGTACTAATCTAGAGCCCTCCCAAATTAAAACATAACTATTAGTACCATTTAAAAAAAGTAAGTTAGTGTGAAAGAAACGTAATTAATAAATTTCATTAAAATCGGCTATAGTTCTTAAGGTACCAATTTAGAGCCCTCCCAAATTAACGGATAACTGTTAATACCATTAAAAAAAAGTAAGTTAGTGTGAAAGAAACATATTTATTAAATTTCATTAAAACCGGCTTTCGTTCTTAAGGTATAAATTTGGAGCCTCTCAAAAAAAAAATTAAAATATAACTGTTAGAACCCTTAAAAAAAGGTTAGTTAGTATGAAACAAACATAATTATTAAAATCGGCTGAGTCGTTCTTATAGTAGAAATTTAGAAACCTCCCTCACTAAAGTAAAACATAATTTTTAGCGCCCTTTAAAAAAAGATTAGTATGAAAGAAACATAATTATCAAATTTTATTAAAATCGGCTGTCGTTTTTAAGGTACAATATTTATCATACTCACAATCAGTATCTTTTCTTGTATATAATATATTATATTAAACTCATGTGTGCTTAAGCAGATTCTTTTAATGCATCTAAAATAAGAATGCATTTCCATTATTCGAGGGAAATTCCGTCATAGAATAAAGTGTATTTTCCAGTTCCGATTTCAATCATCGTGATACCAAGCAATTTCAAGTCCAAGGTAAATGAAAACGATTTCATGGCAAGTGAATTTAGATAATAGAATTGTGAATAGAGTTCCGATAAATATACTAAAAATCACCTAGGGTTAAAAAAGTTTAGAATTTCTAAGCAAATAATTAAAAGTATTTAATTACACTTGCATATTACTGCTGATACTTTTTAATCACTATATTTAATGCTCAAAATTGTTTTCAAATAGTTTCAAAAAATTAATGTGAAATTAACTAGAATGACATAATTCAACAATATTCGCAAAATAAAAACATTTAAAATTGCGTTGATCGGGTTTAATGTCCAAATTGTCACTGGACAGCGCTTTATTCTACAGGTTACTAAACATGGAATAATAGATTTGGAGTCCATAAAAAAATAAACTTAAACGAAAAATATGTAATATATTATTTTAAACTTTCTGTAAATAAAATCACTTCTGAATTTTAACACTGGATTAAAACAAAAAAAATGTCCGCTCATTTGGCACGCTACATTAGTGAGGTAGGCGTTGAGCTCTGCATGACGGTGAATGACATGGCAGAGGGTGTGACGTCATACAATTCTGTGACGTCATTCATTGTCCACTACGAGTAAAATAGACGATTCGTAATTTTTCTTCTATTTCATTTATCTCCCTCTTCCATTGTTTCAAACGT
>RCWM02001314.1:0-47858 GCA_003667255.2 Euschistus heros | reverse complement strand
CCGAGTTTTTTCCAGGTTTGCCCCACTCTGCGGAGTTTCGGTGAAGGGTGATGACATGCCACATGACCACATACCAAATCCAAATTTTCACACATCCAAAAAAAATTATTGGATACTGTGCGGTGGCCAATGGCAGGAATAATTCATTTCTCCTTTTTACGTTGAAGTGAAACCACCAAAACCTCGTCGTACAACAGTGATATCGACATTATAAAAATATGACATGCATAAAAAACCTATCCAAAATAATCTGCACCGTTTTATTAGAATAGACCTATACTCTAATCCAGCGACAAATCCAGACCTCATTTTTCACGACAGACAGTGAAAAAACTAAACGAGCTCTGTTATGAAGTCATTTCACACTAGCCTTATTCATCAGATTTATCGATTTAAGTTGATGCAATAATTGAAAAGTTTAAATTAGGATTAAAATTGGATGTTTAAAGTTTAAGTCTTTATTTGGCATAACTCATATTTTATTTTATTTTATTTTTTTAAATACATTAATCTATATAATTGTACTAATATTTTTGCAATTATATATAGTATGTTATTTACCTATTTATCTGTGATTATTTTCACATTATCTCTTCATCAATGTCCATATTACCAACCATTTTACTGAGCAATGTTCATCACTTGTTTATTTTATGTTCTAAACTTTTTAGAAGCCTGAAAATGGAACAATGTTCCGAAACATGTAGCTACATACAAGTAAATATATAGGAGGAGTTATGCCAAATAAAGACATAAATAATTGATTAAATTTCTTTCAGTATTAAAGGTTATTAAAGGTTTAAATATTTTGTCTAAATTTTTTTTTTATTTCATAAAGTTGTTTTTCTGGTTCATATGAAATGAACCAATAAAATGCGTGAATTCCTCTTTGAATATAAATCCTTTGACACAATACTGAGATTTAAGCCTAAATCATAAAGCTCTATCTAATAACCAATGATTAAGTGGTTAAATCATTTGGTTGTATATATATATAAAACTTTTATTGAGTAATTATGGTATTACAATCTGCCACAAAGAAAAAAAAAAAAATTAAAAAAAAAAAAAAACAAGAGAACAAAAAAGAACTAGGCTATGCATGAACAACATAAAAAGTCATTCTACGAAATATAGTCAAAATTTCTGAATTTTAAACTCCTCTGTATTATAACAAATATGTAGATACCTATAGGTTGTCAGGAATTTAGACATATTTTGGTTCTAGATCAATCTACCTTCCAATTGATCTCCTTCCATCCTTATAATTCAACATCGTTCATAAAGTCCTCAATGCTCCTCATTACGTCACAAAAAACTTGTTCATAAAGATCTCAATGTTCCATATGTTGCTGATGTAGCCCAAACCAAATACCTATCTTTTCAGTCCACTTTATACCCACTCGAATCTACTAACCTCCCTACTTGCATCACAATCAATAATCACATCCTGTTTCTAGTGTAAAACTTTTATTGAAATGCTACTAGTGAGTAGTACTCTACATGTTATTGATATGTCATTTTAATAATATTCCTCAAATTTACCTGTTGTATTTATATAAGATGTATACAGTTGTAAATATAAATAAATAGACCTTAAAAAATAAAAAATAAAATAAAATCATTCTAACATTATGAAAGATAATACTTATCAAAGACTTAGTTATTTCTACTATATGTTATGTTGAATAGAAACATTCAATTTTTTTAAAAAAGTTTCTTGTTTTTCAGATAATTTATAGCCCAGATAATTGTCTTGATTATGCGTTTACACTAACTCCATCTAATAGTTTTTTGAAATATTTGAATTTTTATAATTTATTAAAATATTTTTCTGTTTTTATTTAAATTTATTTATTAATAATATTGTTTTTACTAACCTCAGGATCCTGGCTGAGGGACTGGGCTGTCTTCTCGTTGAACGCTATCCTCTGGACATTGTGAAGGAGGAAGAGATCAACTGCGAGGAGAGGCCGAAGGACACCAAGCTGGAGTTGTTCTTGATCAGCGCCACTGGGTCAAGTTCCGCCAGCTCGGTCAACCGTTTACTCACCCGAGGGTTCAATGATCTAAGCAGAAAAATTGAACGTGCTACTTATACAACATTATAATAAACCACATTTGTTTTTAGATATCGAATGAAGTAATGAATATCTATTCCTTTAAAAAAATCGATTAAATAAAATTTCTAGAATTTTTTTTTTTTTAAGGAAACGCAATGACCTTCCGAAATTTGAAATTCAAAATTCGAATTTAGGTCCCCAAAAAACCTAAAATCCAACTGAGAAAAAAGAACCCTTTATTTTTCTCTTGATTCACTTTCCTCTTTTTCTTTCTGGTGGTAGCAGCGATAATCCTGTATAAACCAAGCCCATGTTTGCACTGTGTTTACATGGAAAATGTCAACAAACATAAATAGTAGAAGACATTATTGTGGAAATAGGTGCCTTAAAAATAATTATACGAATATAAAGATAAAATAAATAAATCAATTCCGAGAAAATCCTTGGCAGTCAGTGTTATGCATGCTTATAAATTAAGTCATATAAAAAAATTATAACACTGAGCATTTAAAGCGTTGAAAAAAGTTCTACAGTACTACTTCAATGTTGTATTTTTCAACAAGATAATGAAATAATCAATATAAGCATTCCGCACAGTGATCCTTAGGAACTAAAAAAACATTCAAATAATAATCGGGAAATACATTTATTTTTAGTGTTTTCTTCCACTTACGTACCACTACGTGATAGTTCTTAAAAGCTAGACAAAAACTAGTAATAGTGAGGTTGGAATAATATTATGAAAAATAGACAAAGACTAGTCATTATGAAAATAAAGCCAGGTAGATTATGGAGTTTGTATACATCATGGTTCTCTTAGGTTTACGAGAAAAATATAATTTTCAAGATGAATTAATATGTTAAAACAAATATTAATTATTTTGTTACTTTATGTTCGTAATATACTGTAAATGCAAATTAAGAAAAAAAAATTCATTTGTGATAATGAGGATATTAGAACTAGAATTGCCGCATCATGTTAAAGTATACTTTTACTAAACATTAATCAATTCAAACGTGGCAAGAGAACAAAAAGAATTTATGCATTCAGCATTTCGCTGGAGCTTCAGCAATGAAGTCTTGTCATTATACGTTCACTGACACACTACAATGCAACGGTGCTAGTGAAACCCTAAGGTCTCCTGGAGCTCTTCTTTACCCCCTCAAAGAGGGAGAAGCATGTTAGTAGTCCATAGCCAAGCATGATATTCTCGTTTTTTTATTTGTTGGTTTACGAGGAATGCTTGGTGATTGGCCTTGAGTAAGGTAAATCGTAATTTTGGTCTAAAATAAATATTTAGAGATTAAATATATTTTAAGAGATTTTTGATTTGCGTAAAATAATACCAAGTTTTTCTTATATTTCGTTGATTTATGATCTAACGTTTAAATAATAGGTGTGAAAATATACATGAGCCATTTACGCCTGATCAAACTTAATTGTTTTCACTTAAACAGTCCATTAAACTCTTTATCAATATATCACCGGGAAGAGCAGGGAAGAGAAGACATCGTTATGCACCATTGGACCCCTGCAATGGATTCATAATGTCGCTTCATCTCATTGAGATATTGGTTTTCAATTTATTCAAAATAGATCCCCGGAACCCATTTTTTAGTTTTCCAGGCAGTTGATTCTATCAGAATGCGATTTAAGCTGTATCGTTAGCTTTTGTTTTATTGGAATCAATCTGATTTAGCCTCTAACCTATTTTAGTTTATCACGCTTTGGTGGTGTCCCTTATTTTAATCAAAATCCTGTAAAATAATTCATCACTTAATTAATAATAATTATCACTATGGTAAACCTAGTAAAATGACCCTAATAGTAAAATATACCCTTTTTTGCCGTTCTTAGCGATTCCTAGGCTCTTTGGCATTGTTTAGTCGTGTGTCGTATTTTGTTAGTAGGCAAGGAAATCATAAAATGGACGTGTCACGTTAAAACTGTTACATATTTTTCACTTGTGAGAGTTTCGAAATTTTATATCCATCTTCTCCCATGCGCTTCCAATGTAAATCTAGTAAGTACCTCATCCCTAGATTTTGTATTTTTTTGACCAAGCTTTTTCATAAAAGCTTACTTATGAAGAAACCTTACTCCATTATTTTCCTCACTAGCTTTATTATTTAAAATATTTATCCTATTTTCAACTGCTATATCAATTCTAATCGCACAGCTTGTTTTTCGTTTTTGCTCAAATAATGCGAAAGAACGGCCTTTTCGTTTCTTTTCATTTCAATTACTTAATAAAATACTGCTTTTATTTCTACTGCTAAGTATAATGTTGTTGTCTTTTCGATCTAAGGAACACCAGCAGAGCTAGTGTGTCAAAACGTTGCATTTTTGAGTTTGGAAAAACGTTACACATTTTGAGTTTGAGAAGTTACACAAGCAAACTATAGCCAAAAGAAATCCATGTCAAGACATGTAATGATTAAGTGTTCCTACCAGTAATACTATTATCTACTGCTTCTGATAAGGAAACTGTGATCAAATTTTCGATTCCATCAATACTAACAGACTGAGAATAATCGTGTCACAACAGTCCCAACACTTAAAATATCCAGGCAAAACGCGACTTTTTCATTCAAACCAATATAGCTCCTAAGCTGCAGAACCTAGCGACAAATGTTATATAACAAAATATAATTTCCATTAAATGTCTGATGAGTAAACAGTCAGCGATCTTTCAATTTGAGCAACACCATCTTGAGGTTGCCATGACGACGATTTACGTTACACAATGCCTTTTGTTTTGGTGTAAACTAAATCTTTGCGTTGTGTCGGTGAGCTAAACCACTTAGAAGGATCTTAAATGTGTAGGCTTAAACATTCCTCAAACTAAGGAAAAATTTGACAAAAGCATTAAATTTTAGCACTGCCTGTATTATGAGATCAACAACCCAGCATCTAGATTTATTGAAATTTGACCAAAAATTCCAAAAATTAGAATAATTCCAAAGGTTCATTATTAGACTAAGTTTTAGATTGGATTTCAGACAAAATCGCGCATGGCGTAATAATGCAGTTGGAACAATAAGCGATAACCATTCTACCAAAATAAGTGGATATTTTGATAAAATATAGATTGTCTTAGAGCTTTGTGATATATAGGACACTAGCAGCTTCCGTTAGCTAGGAAAAACTACAATAGTAGTAGCTCCGAAGAGAGAAAACTGCACTTACTCGAATGACTTTCGTCCACTGTATTCCACATCGTGCTTTTTGAAGTGTAAGAGGGAACAGCCAACTCATGGTTGATCGATTTTATAAAAAGAAGGAAACTCACCTTGACTATCCATTATTTTTTGAGTGAAAATCAACAAAATATGTTATCACTAAGTTTACAACTAAACTCCAAATTTTCGATATGGACATATATTTTGGCTGGAGGATTTCTTCACACTCAACAATATGTAACATTTGTTTACCGTTGATAAACTGAATTATATATATATATATATATATATATATATATATATATATTTTTTTTTTTTTTTTTTTTTTTTTTTTTTTTTTTTTTTTCGATATTTCATTATTCCTAATTTACTAATAAAAAAAAAATAAATGTCTCATGTATTTTTTTTTATTTTGAATAACCATCGCAACGTTTCCCCACCAAAATGCAATTTCTAGAACGAAAAAATAACTTATTGCCATCTTAAATCATTTTAAATAAAACTGGAGCAAGAATAAAATATCAAATTTGGACTTTTAACGAATAAAAATGATATTTAGTCATATATTTCCTGAAGGTGGGGAGTCTCCCTCAAAGGGATATTTGTTTTTCTAAAATAAACGATGTATCAGCTGTTTCAGAACGTCTCACAAAATTATTATGTTTCAATAGTTTGAAATCATTTCTTCGTGTTATGAGGCAGGGACAACTTTATTAATCGTTGATAGGGGGTGGTACTGAAGTAGCTTTGCATCCGTATTATTGAATTTATAAACGTTTACAAATATTTTTTTTCAAACATTTTTTTACACAGAAGATCAGCAATCAAACTCCATAATTTAAACTGTCACTATTATGTTCTATATATTTATAACTATTATTAAATATCGTCGCTTAAGCAGTCACATTCCAGAAGCCTTTTTTCCAAATTTACATGAGACACATAAAGTTGATTTATTCATAATATCATCGTTATCCAATTCAAAAATATATAGCGGGTTTATTACTATAGTTTATACGATAAAAAAATTAGAAAGTTAAGAGTGCCTCCTTTTACCAGGGTATCATATGGAAAACAACTGAGTTATAACATGCGGACAAAGGACTCCATTTGTGACATGTGACATAGCATTGTTTACTTGTTTTTTGTTTTGTTTTTCAATATTAATCTATTCGATATAATAATCTTATATCTTATATAATCATATATATAATAATCTATTCGATAATAGAATCGGCACAAAATTTTACCTAAGGATAAGGTCTAACAAATTTTGGCTAAAACGTGACTTATAGCTTGTGGATGCTTCAGCGTCGATATATCGGTACTGGATATTATATACTCACTTGTTGACATTGTTTATAATCTCATCCCAATCGATCTCTGGAAGCCGTAGTAGAGGCGCGATAGTCTTGTGCCTATGGACGGGAGGCCTCCTCGAAGTGACGACTATCCTAGGAGGAGCTACAACTTCGACCTCTTCGCCGGCGGCTTGGATGCTGTCACTGGAGGCGGTGGTAACAACCTCCGTGGGGACGGTCTCCTCGACAGTGGTCGGAGGCGGCGGTGTGGTCGGGGGTAGCGGATAGCCCTTCCGCCTGATGAGGCTAGGCCCCGGAGGCCCCTCTACGGGGTCCGGTCCAGGGCTGAGGCCCGCCCTCCGCTGCTCGACCCGCCCCAGGTACAGGGTGGCACAGATGAAGGCCGAGGCGATAAGGAGCCCCACGCAGCCCGCCGTCGCCCACCACTTTCCAGATGCTGCCTGCCTCATTCTTCAGCACTGACTGTATTCTTGAGGGAGCCCCACTTGTGCAGTCCCGTCCACTCCCACTACCACTACCCTCTCGCCTCCTCCTACCGTTTTTTTTTGGTCACGGGGTATTAATCATCACACGTCAAACTGATGGTTGGTCATTAAGGTGTATAGGCCTCATTATCTGGATTAAAAATAATCTGTTGTTTTTAAATAAAAATTTTAAAAAAGGTAGCACTTTAGTTGGCAATTTATTTTACTTCAACAACTAAACGTTACAACTCACAAATTTCTGTTTTCCTTTCAGCAATGACCTCGTGTGAAGGTATTTTATTCATTCCTGTCCAAACCTATACGTATATTATGTACAAATAACTTTTAATAAATTTCCTTTTGATTATGTTTTACATACACATATACATAATCCATGTATTGTAATTTTAATAAAACATGAAATAACAAAAAGAAATGAAATTAAAACAAAAAGAAGATATACAAAATTAAAAATAAAATAGGGAAAACTAAGGAACAAAGTTATTGTATCATAAATACTTCAACAATATTTGATTTAAGAAAATTTATGAAAAATGTGTATTTTTAATGTGTTAAGTGTATTTCAAATAAATATCTTCAATTTATGGTATAGAATTTTTAGAAAAATATTTTGAGGTCTTCAAACATACTGTTCATCAAACATTGCCCATCCACCGGCCGATGTCCTAGTTTCTGTACTGTGTTTGTCTGTAGTATAAGTTCTGTAGTCAGTGAATTGTCTGCAGTCATACATGCGGTGGTGTATATTTTGTTCTTGAGTGAAGACACAAGGACATAAGAATGAATCTATTATTTTAAATCTATAAAAGTAACTATTCCCTGCCGCATACCCTGTTTCTTGTGTAGTTTAGAAGTCAGTCTAATCTGATGTGAGCCCGTAGGTCTGGAATAAAATACCCTGTGCGTTGTATTCCAACGTGACTGCCACTTGTCTACAGTCTGTGTGTTGAACGTGCTTTAGGTATTCCTTGGAGATTTGTGTATATGGCAAAGAAAGGGAAGACTCCTTGGAAGCCTCTTTTGCAGCCTTTTGTTCTCATTCTTTTTTTTCTTTTTTTTTTTTTTTTTTTTTTTGTATGTCTGAATTCCCTTTTATCCCAGGAAATCAAATCATATTACTAGAGGCAGTTTCTAGGTGCTTTAAGAAAATAAAATAAATAAATAATAATAATAATATATATATCAGTATTTCACTAGTTTTTATAAATATTTATAAAAAATAAATAACGTTTTAGATTATTCTGCCTCTTCATTATCTCATTTTTTTTTTCAATTTCATCATAGATATTTATTATCTACAGCTGACTTTTATTCGATTATCTTTTTTGTCACCTGTTATTATGCCTGCATTCATTTGGACTCAAATAAATAATAGCGGAGACATCAACTAATCTACATATCTATAATATCAACTAAGCAGGATATCAAAACACCTATTGATTGAGATTTACTACCAAGGAACCGTGTCACTAAAAAAGCAATTAAAAGGTACTGAATGAGGAATTTCGTTTAGTGAAATTGAAGAAAATTATTGAGAAGGAAGGAGGTATCGCGATACTTTCCGTTGCATCTCTTACACTATTTTTTATATTATAAAAATATTAGCTAGTAGTAATATCATTTTTACGGTTGTGAATTGAGTCAATAAAGCACACAAACACACAAAAAAAGAATCTGTATGGTTTCTCTAGAGTAGGTCGTGGGAAGCAAAAATGCATAGGAGAAAAAAAATGTTAATATTATTTTAAAAGTTGACAATTGTCAACGATTATCCAGAAAATTAATTTTCAAGGAGTTTATACAAAGTTGCCTAACAATAATATTTCACTGTTGATTAATCTCTTATTGAAGAGATGGAAGAGAGTTAGAAACTTTCATTGCTTTTCTTTTTCTGTTAATTAATTTTCTTTCTTTTTTTGTTAATTAATTAATTATTTGTTTTAATAGCTTTAATTTTTGTAATTTGTTAAATTTTAATTCGTATAAATTGAAAAGGTTGAATTGTTTTAGTTAAAATTTAATTTGTTGTGGGGTTTAAGCTATGTTCTCTAGCTGAAACAGGAGAACGGATTATCCTACAAGTTTCCAAAATGAGAAGGCGGAGATTTATTCCATAGATCTGCTATAAAACAAATTCCAACCCATCCAGGCTAGATTCGAATGTAACGAGAGGTTACGAGAATGCTGAAGTGTTTGTCATAACACGTTTGGCCAGCACTACTTGAAAATCAAATTGTTGGCTAGTTGCACACACACCGGTTTCGGACGGCCGGTTTTTTACCGGTCGTCCAAATTTCAATAGTAAACGACATGTCAAATAGTAACCTTGCACACACACCGACTTTTTGCCGGCCGGCAAAATACCGGTGAGTTGCCGGCGCCTGCCACTGCATTATAATTACTGTTTTATGCATTATAATTACAAAAGCTACTACTTGTTTGAGTTACTGAATCAAATGAAACAATACCAATTTGTTAGTCAGAAATTGTTAAAAGATTTAGGTCGAAAAGTCAAGTCAAGTTTTTTAGTCAAAAAACCGGTGAGTGTGAAAGCACTAGCACCGGCAAAATATCGGTCGGTTTTTTGCCGCCCGGCAAAAAGTCGGTGTGTATGCAACTAGCCTTATAGTTAAAGTGTTGTTTATTTACTTTAATTTATCCTTTTCATGTTACTGTGTAGTATGATTTCAAGTTATAAAATTATTCGTTCTTTTTCCCTACTAAACTAGGGGCATTACTTCTTTTTTAAAGACAGAATATTACGTAAGTCAGCCAAATAATATTAACTTTGCAGGTACGCAATAAAAAAAACGTTTTGGAAAACGTGCTGCTCAAAGTTAGTAACCTATAAAAGGCGATATACAGAAGTATGATGGTAATGGTAAACAATTACAAAACACTTCTCTATACTAAGAATTCACTTTACTAGCTAGCTGATGGTCAACTAGTTCATAATAGGCCTTTATTTTTTTGAAGTGTTATTACTAAGAAATAATATTTCCAACATCTTTTCTTGTTTCATATAAAAATGTTTTAATTACATTTAACAATCTGTTTTTCAATTATAAATTCAATTTTTGGAATACTTCTACAATGACGTCCGGGCTTTTTTTTGTTGACTCTCATTTCAGTCATGAGCAGTGTAAATTAAAAAAAAATTAATCTTAATGATGAATAGACAATGATTTTTATACTAAAGCGAAATCTTACTGTGTTAATAAGGATAAATTATTTCGAAGCCGGTTAAAAAATATTTACATATTATTGTTAATTATTATTATTCTTACAGTTGTATAAACTCATTTTACCTTATACATATTTTAATTGTTTAATAATAATATTACTGTAATTTTTTTTATTCATATTACTAACCAGTATTTTTATAGTTTATAGTATAATTATAGCTTCAAATATAAATACAAAAAACGTTAAGATCAACTGAAAAAAAAAACTTATGAAATATTTTTAGAAAATACCAGTTTCCTATGGAGCTGAAAATCTAATATTCAAGAAACGTGAGATTATATCTTGCCATGAAATTATCAATAGTTGTATAATCTAATTTAATTCTAATTTTCATTTTCTATGTTTTTAAATCCAATTGTGAAGAGACATGGAAGAGGAAATAGGAAGGGAAAGACCTCGTTTATTAGCTCCAGCACTTGCAAATGAAGTAGGAACTGAGTTATAAGGAACACAAAGTCGCCGGTAGGGAACTTCAACCAACTCCCTAGTTCATAACACAGCTCACCTACTTCAACAACTAAGATTTCCCAGTCGAGGCGAAAGATAGTTTCTTAGAAACTAAAACTACGACTTTTCATCTTTCAAATGATTTCCGTATAGAACAAAAGATGTTAATTTTTTTAAACTGTATTTATTGATTTACATCTTGTTTCAATCTGAAGACCATCAGCGAATGTGCTAAAAAAAATAATAATAAATAAGACTTATACAACATGAGGGAGACCAGTTCCCATCGGTACCTTCTTCTAACATTGTTTTAGGATATTTGTTACTTAAGAAGGTCTCTCCTTCAGCTCATTTTTAGCCTTCGGTACGCATTGGAGAATATTTATTGAAGACATGTTTTGGACCAGTGTGTTGGGATGATCATAAAGATTTAATTTTTTTTTTTTTAAATTAAGACCATTTTTATTAACTCTTATGTATTATTTATTATTTTTCAATCCATCTTGAAAAATAATAAATATTATTAATCTCTAATAAATAATGTTATTCTTCTCTCTTATTTTATTGGTCTAATTTTTACTTTTGCTTAACGTAGTAGAGAGTCTTAAAGTTTAAAATAAAAATTTTTATTGGATGAATTATGTTGCCCAGACTGTGATAAGAATACTGGAAATTCCAAGAGGTTGCACTTAGTTGAATTGTGCCATACCCCCGTAAAGATACTGAGTTCGCTGATGAATGATATCTTCAAAAAATTGATCGACGCGATGAGTAAACGTCAAAGAGTTATACCATGGTGTAGGTTGGAGAAATGTGTTAAGGATTACCATACATACATTAAACTATTCCGAAATAAAAACCATTCTTTTTTTATAACCGTTTACATTACACCTTTAACTGAACATTAAAACATAACCTGTTAATTTTATTCCTGAATGTTTGATGACCGCCCTAGTTTAAAACACTTTTATTAGGTCCTACCAGACAAAGTGCTCGTTTCAGTTCCAATGTTTATGAACTCTAGAAATTCTCTAATCAAAATTAGTTTTATACAAATTTATTTCTACAAAGCACAAATTATTTAAAACGATATACTAGGTATATACTAAGCTATAACTAAAACCATATATATCTGAGTAGAAATAAGTCAGAAAATGTTTTATTTATAAGAATATAATTTTCGAAGATTTCCTACTAATTATGTTCTTCCAATTTTTATGAAGATTGAAATCTGTAGGAGACAAGAACTCCCTACACCAACTCTCTTAAATTAGTCTTGCGATGTTTCATTAGAGTTTTATTATAGGCTAAACCTTTCCAATTTGTTAGAACAGGTAGTTATTTGCAAATTATTATATGCATTCGGTCTATATTATTGCAGTACATTGTTATTATCGTTTTAAATGCTGTTTCTTCTGCCGACATGTTTTTAAAATCAACATCTACAGACTCAGTATTAATACTTCGTTTGTAAGCAACAGGTAAGTTCAAACTTTAAACTTACAATTAGTAAAAAACGGTCACGTCATTTCAATGAATAAACTCATCAGTTGTGACTTAATCTATCTAATGATGAACACACTTTGATCCCCTATAATTTCTAATATTGTATCTTTCAGGTTAATTTTTCTTTGTAATGATGTAGGCATATAAATAAATTAAATTTACTAATTGAAATTATTATGGCATGATAATGTCTGGCAAAGAAATCCAATGTTTGCACACAATGTTCTTACTTTTTTTTCGTATATACCTGTTATTGAAACCATCACTGAACATTGATTTATGAAATTATTTCATGATTATATAATTTCACTTATATAAAAAATACAATAATAAATAATTAATCACCAATAAGCTAAGCTCAAATTGAATTAAAATACTCCTGCTGAACATTTGTAGGATGGGAAACTCACAGGTGGGAAAATAGAAATGTTTCCGAAGAAAAGCTTAAGTCTATTTACGAAGGCTAAGGATTAACAACACGCTTACTCTCCCTGTTCCATTTAGAGATTCAGGTTTAGGATCCCACGAAAGAAAAATACAGAATTAGCAGAGAATTCAATTAGTACTAAAAAAAAATTATTCCGTTTATATTTCGTATTTAAAATTACAATATTCTTTGTTTTTTAAAGACATAAAAGGAAGCACGCGCTATTTTCATAATGAAGAAATATGAAATATATAAATTGTTTATTTTTTGCTTCAAGTACCAATGTGTTGCTAACACATTATACAAGGTGTCCCGAATTTAAATGGCAAAACTTCAGGAACTTATAGGTGACCGAAAAACTAAGACCAAAAGTCCTTTAGAGATTTGCTAGCTTTTGATTAGTTTTAGAGAAAATAGCAAAAAAAGAAACAAAACAAAAATTTCAAAGTTCGTCAGGCTAGGCAGTGAGATATGTAAACATTTAATGTTATCCTTTACATTCTTTTATTTGTTTACATTTTGGCTTCCTTCTAGGATTATAATTCCTAAATCAGTCTTCAGTCAGTTACTCAGATATTTTTGTGTGAATAGCATCAGCAACAATGCCGCATACATATTCTAATGTTGAATAAGCTGATATGGTTTTTGTGTATAGTTTCTGTAACGGTAACGCTTTAGAAGCGGTGAGAGAGTATGCGCGCCGATTTCCAAATAAAAGAGTGCCTAATCGACGAGTCTTTTCGTTAACTTTTAATAGACTACGAGAGACTGGTTCATCCTTAATACGTAATGACGGCAACCAATTTCAGGGAGCAATAAGAGCAGATTATCGGAGAAAAAATTGTGTCCAACGCCACTTCGATAACAATCCTGACTAGCATCCGAAGAGCATCTGCTGCATTAGCAATATCGCGGCAAGCAATATGGCGAACTTTGAAAGGTGATAATCGCTATCCATACTTCAAAAAGTTCAGAATTTATTACCTCAAGATTATGTCAAGAGATTGAATTTTAGTGACTGGTTTCTTGACAAAATTCGCTAAAATAATTTATTTATTTGTTTCAGCATGAATTTGCTATTAACCTTTGGCATGGAATTTGGAACGGATTACTGGTGGGACCATATTTTTTACCTGGAAGATTGAATGGTATCACATTTACACATTGTTTAGAGAACGACTTTTCTAATTATTTAGATGGCATTCCCTTACAGCAGCGGATTGAAATGTGGTTCCAACTCGATGGATGTCCAGCTCATTATAGCAGAGTTGGTCGAGCTTGGCTGGATATAAATTAACCATAACGATGGATTGGACGTGGAGGAGTAGTACCTTGGCCACCCAGATCACCTGATATAATACCCATGGATTTCTTCGTATTGGGAACCTTGAAGCAGAAAGTTTATTTGGTGTCAATCAACGCAAGAGAGCAATTAAGAGACCGAATCATAGATGCAGTGCACCAAATATCATCAGAACAATGTTTAGCTGCAATTTATCAAGTGAGTGCTAGATGTAATGCTTGCATTGGTGCAAGAGGACAACATTTTGAGCAATTTTTACATTAAAAAGAACATAACATAACATCAATCTGGCCAGAGACGGCAACCTGCTCACATCTGCTCTGTATTTTTCTCCCTCTCAAAAGTGTTGTTTTTAGTTGTTGTTGTTTTTGTTTTTATTTATGTTAAACATTAGAATGTTGTTTAATTTCTGTTAAGTGCTGTGTGGTTATTTTCTCACCATAATCGAGGTAAGACCAAGAAACAATATATAATATAACATTCCTCTGTGCTACAGTGAGTCATAATATCTCAATCCCTAAGGTATTAAGACTGTTTCTAGACCGGCGCTAGCGTTTACGTCAATATTTACATCGAATAAAATATTTTTATTTATTTTATTTTTTGTTTAAATAGTTTTTTAAAATGGGTCTATGCTCTATTTGTGAATCCCAGATCTCTCGTGACGACAAACAAATCGTTGTCTGTTGCAAATGCCGTATAATTTATCATAGTAAATGCAGTCAAATAACGGATAAAGATTTTGAGGCAATAAAATCATCAAAAAAAAAAACATGGTGCTGTACAAAATGCTCAGATAAATCATCTATTGAAAAATCAATTAGTCCTCCATCAAATGAACCCACTTGCTCCGATTTACTTAAGGCATTCAACCAGCTCGGCGCGAAGGTCAACGAAGATATAAAAGATTTGAAATCTTCTATTGATAAATATGGTGAGCTAAGTTTTGAATTAAATGACAGGCTTACTAAAATTGAAAAACATTTAGAAGCGCAGTCTAAACGGATGGAAGAATTGACAGTGGAAAATTCTAATTTAAAATCGAAAGTAGGAGAGCTTGGTATTCGCCTGAATAGGGCTGAGCAGGGATTACTCCGTAATTCTATAGAAATTCGCGGGATCCCAATTCGTTCGGGGGAAACACCTGCGGCTATAGTGACAAGCGTAGGGGCAGGTCTGGGTCTGAAGTTGAGTATAGAGGATATTGACCAGATTGAGCGCCGCAGACCAAGGAAAGAGGATACTCGACCTCCACCTGTGATAGTTCGTTTCGTGAGGCAGACTCTAAGAGACGAGCTCTTACAAAAAAGAAAGGTTTGGAGAGATTTCTCGACGAGGGATATGGGGTGGCAGGAGAATGACTCTCACCGCGTATATCTTGGCGAGGAGATGACTCCAACAAATAGACATTTATACTGGCTCGCCAGACAGAAGAGACTAGCGGGAAAAAATCAAATATGTTTGGTTCGCCGCCGGGAGGGTGCGATGCCGTAAAGATGATGGCCACCCAGTGGTTATCATTGATCAGCAACAAGACCTCGACGCCTTCTGACTTACCGGTCCTCATCTTCTTGTCGGCCTACATCGGACTTTTTCACGGACTATATATATTGCTCTACGGCTCTCGTTATATCTATTAATATTTTTACTTTTTAATTATTCTACATTAATTTTCTTTTATTCTAGTAAATCTAAATTTATTTTCGTATTTTTATTATTAGCTATTGTCATTTTTTCATTTTTATGTCATAACTCTAATAGTATTTTCCTTATTATTTTATATTATATTTTATTAGAATCTAACTGTTGCCTTATATCACTATTATTTTTTTTACTAAATTCTATTATTGGTATTCAACCAGTTACCTAAAAGTTTGCGTCTTCCTATCAGATACTATTTACTTCCCCATCTCCTCAAAATGACCAACATCCTAACTACCTGTCACATAAATGCCCAATCCTTACCCGCTCATTATGATGAATTCCTTCAATATTTTTCCCGAAATTCCTACCATATTATTGCAGTGTCTGAAACTTGGCTCAAACCTTTCATTCCCTCTTCCTTAGTTTCCCTCCCTAACTACACACTTATCCGCCATGACCGAGTAGGTCGGACTGGCGGGGTGTGGGTTTGTTTGTCCATGATGGCCTCAAGTTCCGAATCCTTGACCGCTCAAATCCTACTGATCTACCCCAAATCGAGTTTCTTTTTAGTAGAAATTTCCTACAAAACTCACCATCTCCTATACGTGGTAGTTTACCGCCCTCCTCATGTTCCTTTTGACTCATCTTTCGAAACTTCCCTATACAATTATGTTCCTTTCTATACCAATATCATCATTTCAGGAGACCTGAATTCCAATTTCCTCTCTGACTCACGTGATAAGTTGTTCCTCCTCGAAACCTATTTTTTTCCCTACATCTCTTTTTAGTTCCGTTCTCCCCTACCCACCACACTTCGTCATCTGATACCTGGCTTGACTTGTTCATTATTGACTCAGAAAAGAACCTCCTCGCTTCTTCTCAGTTACCTGTTCCTTTCCTATCCTCCCATGATCTAATCCGAATATCTTACAATATCCAAGCACCTTCTTTCAGCCCGAAAAAAACTATTGATTTCCGCAATATAGAATCCCTAACCCGTGAAAAGATCCTTCCAGACCTTGAAGCTCAGAACTGGACTGAAATTTATACCTCCTCCTCGATTGACTCCATGGTAAACATCCTCACCACAAACCTCTTAAATATCCTTAACATCCATGCACCTCTCAAATCCTCCTCCTTTCGTCGTCCTCCTGCTCCTTGGATAAGTCCAGAAATCAAACAGCTCCAACGAAATCGAGATGCAGCACGCAGACGATTCAGACGCACGAGGATAACTGACGACTACCAAACTTTCAGGATGCTTCGTAACTTGACACAAGCCTCGATTCGTCGAGCAAAATCAACTTATTTCCATGAAGCCCTCTCTTCCGCTCCTGATTCCAAATCGAAATGGCATCTCCTCCGTAAGCTTTCCCTTCTCGATTCACGCACATCTCCATCTACCTATCCTGTTTCTCCTGAAGAACTAAATTCATATTTTGTTTCTTCCTTCTCTTCCGATTGTCCTCACCCTTCCTCCCATTCTACCTCAGCTCCTGCATACAACGATGCTAATTTTTATTTTTCCTACATCTCCCCCTCTGAACTTATTTCCTCAATAATACACCAATTCCACAAGTCCAATTCCAATTCTACCGGCATAGATGAAATCCCTATAAAATTGATAAAACTATGTCTTCCCGAAATTACACCAGTCCTCTTATTTATATACAATTTTTCCCTTCAAAATTCAGTATTCCCTACCCCCCTGGAAAAAAGCCCTAATTCATCCTATAAATAAAACATTGAATCCCACATCTCCTAAAGACTATCGCCCGATTTCCATCTTATCTAACCTCTCTAAACCCTTAGAAAGATTAGTACAATCTCAATTATCTAACTTCCTTGAAGAATCCAATCTCCTCGATCCCCTACAGTCTGGTTTTTGACCCGGCTACTCCACACAATCCCCTCTCCTCAAAATCACAAATGACATGTTTACTGCTATAGACGAAAAAAAACTGACTGTACTGATACTTCTGGATTTTTCTAAAGCGTTTGATTCCCTGGACCACTCTATCCTTTTTTCCAAATTAGAATCTTTAAATTTCTCCATCAGTTCCATCCGCTGGTTTCAGTCTTTCCTTTCTCACCGTTCCCAAGCAGTTAAAATACCAACCAATCCTTATCCACTTTTCTCACTATTACTTCTGGTATGCCCAAGGGTCCAGCATTTCTCCTCTCCTTTTTAATAACTACATCAACGATCTACCTAATTCAATTAAGCACTGTTCCTATCACCTCTACGCAGATGACTCCCAAATCTATCTTTCCTTTCCTCCTTCCGAGCTTCCTTCTGCTTTCGCCAAAATTCAGGAAGACCTGAATAGAATTAGTGCCTGGGCAACCTTAAATAAATTACAATTAAATGAACAGAAAACTCAGGCCATTATAATAGGATCTAGCTCCCTCCTTAGTGCATACACCCAGTATCCCCCCTTAATCCTAAATGATCATCCTATCCCTTTCTACTCCTCTGTTAAAAATCTTGGAATTATTTTTGATCAGACCCTATCTTGGAAATCTCAGATTGCCCAAATCTCCCGCCGTTCTATAGGTCTACTTAAATTATTCCACCGATCCCGTCACCTTCTTCCCCAGTCAACTCGTAAGCTTCTAGTATCCTCCCTAATATTCCCTTACCTTGATTATGGTTGTCTAGTTTATGGTGGTCTCTCGGCAGTTCTCGAAGGCAGATTGAAACTAATTATGAACTGCTTTGCCAGATTTGTCTTCGATAAACCGAGGCGCTCCCACGTTTCCTTCCTCTATTCCGAATTAAACTGGCTCTATCCCACATTCCGTAGAAAATATTTCCATGGATCATTCCTTTACCAAAGCATCAGCACCCTTTCATCCTTTCTATATTTTTAATGCGCTTCAATTCAGATCTGCAATCAAGTCACTGAACACAAGATCCCGTCTTTCTGATCTATATACCCCATCCCATAGAACCACTACATTCCAGCGCTCTTTCCTATACCGCTCAACCATCCTATGGAATTCCATTCCTTCTCATATTAGACAAGCGAAATCTTTAAAAACATTTAAATTCCTCTACTTCCAGTACCTCCTCCTAATCCAAGATGACGCTTACTAACAATATATTTATAATATAATTTTTTCTCATTCCGAATACAACATTTGGGTTCTTATATTGTATATAATTTGCATTGTCTCAAATAACCTATTTATTATCTCATTTGTAGAATATTCTCCTGTTCACATATCACATTAGTATCTAGTTATATATTATCATTGTTATATTAATATTTCTTCTTTATTTTATTATTTTTTATTTTTATTTTTTTGTATTTTTATTTTTTCGTGTTATTTTTCATCATGTCTCTGACCAGATGTAACTAATATCATTTCTTTATGTACAATTTGTTATTCTTAAGGGACTTGGTCCCAGAATAAAATTATTTTCTATTCTATTCTATTCTATTCTATTCACCCAAGAGGGGTAATAAAAATACTAAACCGACAAAAAAATGATATTTGGAAACAAAGCGCGATTTAACCTATGAAATACTTTTAGGTAAGTTACAATAAAATACCCTAAACAACCCATATTTTGGCATTGTTCAAAAGGGATTATTTCACTGAGTATTAGATTCGAACCACCGAACTTCAAAGTAGTGTAAAGTAGTCATTAGATACCAAAATTATGTGTCTTAGTTGTTCCACAAAAGGTAAACAAATGCGAGAAAGAATGAGTAAACTACCAACTATGTACTTAAAGAATTAAACAATTTTTCTTTATTGATAACAGTTAACTAAGAAATATGTAACTGGTTAATAATTTACCAATGCCTAATAACTGTTTTTCAGTTGAACCCGCTTCAACAGTGACAACACCTTTTGTGTAATAATAGAAGTGTAACACGCCTTGATTATTCTACATACAAATTTGAGAATACACGCTATCTGGAGGATGTCTACTACGATATTTCAAAAGTATAAAAACATCATCACAGATTCATGGAGAAAATATATTAATGAATCATTTTGTTAGTATATACTAAAATGCCTTAAAATTCCCTTTAAGTATCATTAGAACTGTTCATAATTGACAAGTAGAAATTATCGGGAATATAAGAGTCCTGGAACTAAAATAAAATCGGCAAAGAATTAAAAAGAAGAACTTGTATCGGCCTCTTGTAGTGTAAATTCCCATCTTTACCAATACACGTTTTCATTTTGATCCATGAAAATTATTTATTAATAAATAAAATATAATTTCCAAAATAACAAATGATAATCTCGGAATAATAAGAAAACAAGAAGACAATACTACGAACAATAAGAATATTTATACCTTGAGAGTAAATAACTAGCCCAAGGCAACAGGAAGGAGTTTTAGACAGCAAATCTCGAACAGGAAGCACTGAGAGCCTAAATTTTGCATATACTTTCGTTTTTTGGCATTCTGAACTAAGGAGTTGAAAAGTCCACCAACCTCAGCTATGTTAAACAGAATTAATATTTCAAGGTCAGGAATAACTCATTTTTTTTTTTTTCAAATATCTCCGGAATGTCTTTGGCCCTCGGGCGTCCAATCGAGAAAGGTCAAAAAACTTGTAGATAAGAAGATTGTTTTATGCTGTTTTGGGTTCCCTTCAATGGGTGTTTTTTCGGCGATGTAACCGTTTTCAAGACTATAGTTGGGCCAAACAGTAGCGGCGCCCCCGGTTCGGGGGAAAAACTATTTTGCTTTCTAGGGCGTTTTCATTCACTCGTTTCCTCAGAAAAAAACAATGTTAGAGCATTTTTAAATTTTTTCTTTTAATTTCCGTATATACATTTTGGCACTTTAATTAAAAATATTTGACAAAAAGTGATGTAACATTTTGTGTTTTTCCCCTTCTCACGTATTACCCCGTTGGCCTGATTTCCGCAGTGCCTTCGAGACGGAACAGCAAGCAGTTCAAAAGCGGATTCGAATCACGCGTCGCGCTCACGAGTAATATTTGCTTTCCGCCACTTCCCATTTTCCTGGGGATAATACAACCCTCCTTCAATCCCTTCACGAAAAAAGTCTACAAAAAAACGAAATTTTGTTGGAAAAGCGTTATACGCATTCTCGTTGCTGAAACGAAGATGGCCTAGAAATCTTCTGACTGGCGGGTGCCTAGGCAATTTTAATAAAGTTTGCTACTGAGCTGTATTGTAGACCCCTGTTCTTGCCTGTGGGACGCGGGTTGTCAGTTCTCTCAAAAGATAGAATGCACATAAGAAGTCGGTTCACTTATACGGCCCGGCTTATGTCTTGGGCTTCTTAAAGAAAGTGCAGGCGGCTCGCGAACTAAATTTGACATTATCATCTCTGCTGATGTGTGGATAAGATTTGTACAGTTGTAAAAAGATAAAAATAATAAAATAACAACAAAAATAAAAAAAAAAACACGTAAAAACAGGGAAGCAAGTTACAAGACTGATTCACATATAAATTTTGTGTCCTATGGCTTAGTGGGTCACAACGAACATTCACTAAAGGAGCGCACATGGAAAACATCATGTGACGTTTTACGAGAGCTGGTTATAGCCCCGAGGGCAGCAGAGAACAGTAGATGCAAGAAAAACAAACGATGCTTCGACTCTAATGGATTTCAGACCCGGACGTAGGACTGCCCTCGGGACACACGACTTACTCCGCCCTAAGCCGCATACGAGACACCGCTGTATACAAAAACCGCGTGCGCGTGCATATGTCCACTACGCCTCATACCTTGAAAGTATGGTAGACCCATTTCGCACAACAACGGTCTTGTGCGGCTCTTGGGCTCCACTAACCTGTGCCAAGCCTATCGTTATCTTGTCAGGAAAACATAATCGGAAAGGAAAACTAAAAAAAACTTTGTCGTCATTCGAACCAATATTGTCTCCTAAACTGTAGTTTTAAAGTAACAAGTAATAGATGCACATTTCCTGCGGTTAAAAGTATTGCAACCGCAACACTAATTCTCGGAGTATTTTCCTGAATTTTAACCTTAATCCATCCTGATGTATATTTATATTAATATAATGAAATAGATTATTAAACGTAAGATATAAGTGATTGGGACACATCAATGTGTATTCCCTGTTAATAACAACGGTGGAATTGAAAAAAACTAATAATGTTTGAGGTGGTTGTAATATTTTTCAATTTCTGCCAGTTAAAACATTGATTTAATTTATTTTGCTTACAGTTTCTAAGAATTTCTTGGCTGCCAGTGCCATTGTCTGTATTTACTTCGCAGCCCTTGCCGAACTTGTTCCAAAGATCAGAAAACTTCATATTTTTTCTAGAGCGTTCCAAACGAATTAAAGTGCGAGAAAATTTAAATGGATAACTGACTGCATTTCTATCATCCATAAGTTTTTTAGACAGCTGAGAGGAGAACTCAAAGTAAACATCGATATAAATAGTAGGAAAACCTTCTTATTGGTTTAATAATGAGAATTGAAATAAAACGGTTATGTTTTTTGATAGACAAGTTATGTAACAACTTAATACAGCGTAACTAGTGATATAGAATATTTTATTTTATTTTCGAAAGTATAGTACAAAGTGTTATATAAACGTGAGGCATTAAGGATTGGGCACATCAATGTTTTTCCCTGTTAATAACAAACGATGGAATTTAAGATTTTTTTTTTTCTTCAAAATTCCTTCAGGCCATGTTTATCATTCGTTTCGTTATTTACAAGTATGCCAAGACTAGTGGAAGCAGTCATTCAAGCCAGAGGGAGCAATATGTCTTATTAAATAAAAATTAAAAAGTTATAAGTTAAAATTGTAAATTACTTATCAAATGATGGACGTTGTCACATCTGGTGACGAATCGGAGGAAGATGCCCCCCATCCGATTCGGAAATCAGTGAAACTGATTCCCAATCAAGAAGAGTTCTTCAAAAGCGCCACCGAAATAGTGCCCCTGGATCAGCGGGCAATTCACCGAACAAAAAAGAAAAATAAGACGGCAAAATTAAAAAAGCCACTTACCAATGCAAGTCATCAAACCCGCAGTAAATCTACTGAAGCGAAAACTAATCAATCAATCACACCTAGTACCTCAACTTTTAATTGATCTCTAAACCATCAAACAGGAATAATAGTGACTCAAATCCTCAACAGAATTCTGACTCAGACCCGCCACCAATTTATGTACATAAAATCGAAAATATTCTTATCATTTTGCAAAAGAAATAGCAGATTGATTGGAGAGACCAACTTCGATGCTATGCACGAATCAAAGATATTACCGGTGAAAACATCGTCGAAAGACTGTTATAAAAAGGGTTAATCACCTAACAAGTAAAAACTACGATTTTCAGTGTTATCAGCTGAAAGAAGATAAAGGCTTATAGAGTAGTACTCCGAGGTCTCCATACTACTATCCCAACGAGCGCTATAAAAGACGGTTAGAAGCAATTGGATATAGCGTTAGGCGAGTATCTAATGTGCTTCATCCCAGAGAAAAATATCCGCTGCCTCTATTCTTTGTGGACTTGGAGCGGCCGGCCAGCAACCACAAAGATATATTTGACGTCACTAGACTAGTATATTCTTTGCGTAAAATTCGAAGAACCTAAGAGGAAACCGACTATAGTCCAGTGCACTAGATGCCAAGGCTTAGGGCACACGAAGACGTCTATTGTCACCATCAGCCAAGATGCGTAAAATGTGCTGGCTCACACGCAACTGAAACACATGCCAGCAGTCACGCGATACTTCTGCTAAATGCGTACTGTGTGGAGAAGCTCACCCTGCGAATTACAAAGGTTGCATTGTCTGCAAAAGTATGCAAAGCCAACGAAAGCCAAATACATCCACAATAAAAACAAAAACCCTCACACCCAGGAACCTGATTTCGATAACACCACAGTATTCCCAGAAATGCGAGTAAATCCAGATCAAAGAATAGAACAACAGCAATCAACCTCAGCAGATGATCATCCACCACGACAACAAGCTCCTTACTCGGACAAGAGACAAAGCAGCAACCTAGACGTCAGGCGCCTCAAACCTCCCAACCCCAGCTTCCTACATCCCGTTCTCATCCTCAACCTCCTCGACAGAGCATCCCTACACATAATTTACCATTAAAGGTAAAATTACCACCTGAAAAACAAAATCCAGTTCATAATCCAGTTCAGATCAATCCTTTACTCCAAGCATCATTGCAAGTAGATGCTGCTCCTCCTATTCAACGAAGATTCCCGATCCCAAAAAATCCACTCACTGAAACAAACAATATACCCCAAGCTTCCAATTTATATCCTCTTACTTACCAAAACCCTACTGACATCAACAGTATTCTTTCCTCATTTCTTTCAGAATTGAAAGAAACCATAGACCACTCATCACCCTTCTTACAAGAGCCCTTTCGGAAATTCCTTTTAATGGTGCAAGATGAGTGTTAAGCCTCTTGCTATCATTTTATGGAACGCGAACGGACTGAAAAATCACCAAGACGAACTCGACATATTTCTTCACGACAATAAAATAGATATTGCCCTACTTACTGAAACTCACTTTACTCAACGTTCATATTTTTACATACGAGACTACATCACTTACAGATCAGACCACCCAGACAACACCTCCCATGGCGGCTCTTGCATTCTTATCCATAGATCAATACCCCACTCTCTGTTCCCTCTACTCCATCTGACACCATTCAATCCACCTCAGTAACCATTTCAACTCGTCCTTTCCATATTACATTCTCAGCTGTATACTGCCCTCCTGGTAATTCCCTTTCCTATAGCCTCCTTGATTCCTTATTCCGCTCCCTTGGACCGCGCTTTATCGCTGGAGGAGACTACAACGCCAAACACCAGCGATGGGGTTGTAGAACATCCAACCCCCGTGGTAACATCCTATCCCGTATTGCAACCTTCAACTGTTATCCTGTCCTCTCTCCCTTGAATCCTACTTATTGGCCTACCTCTCCTAAAAAACGTCCCGATGTACTTGACATTTTCATTTCTTCCAAAATTTCCACCTCTCAAACTGTCATTAAATCCATGAACGACCTTTCATCAGATCATAGCCCTGTTTTGCTTCTATTACATTCAAATCCCGTTCCTAAACCCTCTCCTCCTAGGCTGATAACAGGACGTGTAGACTGGGATGGATTTCGATGTGATCTTGAAAACCAATTGGACCTTAAAATTCCCCTTAAACAAAACAAGATATAAACATAGCAATTGACAAACTTACTTCATCAATACAAAATAGCATAACTGAAAACACCTCACACCGAAAAAATCCAAATAGTCAACAGTATAACTTACCACAGCATATTCGCAACTTATTGACAGAAAAACGCAGAGCAAAAGCGAAGTGGCACCGTACTAAATACCCATCATACAAAAAAAATTACAATAATTTAACGAACAGACTGAAGACAGAAATAAGAAAACTGAGAATTCAAAACCTACAAAACCATACTGAAAACCTAAATACCTCCGACAAGTCATTATGGATGACCACGAAAAAGCTCCTTAATTACAAAAATTTTAATCACCCTCTTCTAACTGATTCTAAAACCTGGACAAGATCAGACGAAGAAAAATCCCAAATTTTTGGTATGCACCTTTTAAAAACATTTAACCCACATCCCGACATCTTCAATCCTGCTCACATTGAATGTATTGAAGCAGAACTAAATGTCCCTCTCCAAATGTCTCCTCCTCCTAATGCATTCCACCCTTCAGAAGTATCCAACATAATCCTCAGATTACCTTCCAACAAAGCCCCTGGATATGACCTCATTACAGCCTATATCCTAAAATTCCTTCCTCGGAAAGCTATCCTATTTCTTACATACATATATAATGCGGTACTCCGCACCACATATTTCCCTGATCCTTGGAAAATATCGATAGTAAAGATGATTCCTAAGCCCAAAAAACCACCTGAACTCCCATCCTCATATCGTCCAATATCACTTTTGCCTATTATGGGCAAAATCCTTGAAAAACTCATCCTGAAACGCCTGTATCCTATCCTAGATTCCAATCATATCATCCCAGACCACCAGTTTGGTTTTCGAACGTCACACTCCACTATCCACCAATGTCATCGCGTGGTGGATGTGGCCTCCTCAGCGTTAGAGCGCGGAATGTACTGCACGGGAGCCTTTCTCGACGTAGAACAAGCTTTTGATCGAGTCTGGCACCCAGGACTGCTTTACAAGCTCCGCAAATTCCTTCCCTCAACATACTTCCTTATTATCCGTTCCTATCTTAGTGATAGAACGTTTAAAGTGAACCATCAATTTTCTTACTCTTCCTCTTTTACCCAATCTGCCGGTGTTCCTCAAGGTAGTATTCTTGGTCCCATTCTCTACACGGTCTATACAGCTGACATCCCAACTCATCCTACCACTGTCCTCACCACTTACGCTGATGACACATGTGTATTATCAGTAAACAATGATCCCTTCATTGCCTCCCAAACACTCCAATCCCATATCCTAAACATTCAAGAATGGTGTCAAAAATGGAGAATCAAAATAAATCCGAACAAATCTCACCAAATAACCTTTACCCTTCGTCGTAAACCTACGACCTCCTGTCCTACAGTATCCTTTAATGATATTCCACTAATCTCAGTTGAACAGATCCGCTACCTAGGACTCCACTTGGACAAACGTCTTACTTGGAATCCACAAACAAGCCTAAAACGACAAGAAACAGCTCGTCGTTACAGACTGCTTCAACATTTACTAGACAAACGTTCAAAACTCCCAATTAATTACAAAAGACTCATTTACATGACCGTGATTAGACCAATATAAACTTACGGAGTTGAGCTTTGGGGCTCTACTAAACCATCCAATTCATCCCGTATCCAATCCTTACAATCCAAAATCCTTCGAAAAATCCTCAATGCTCCTTATTTTGTCACCAATAAACTTATCCATAAAGATCTTAATGTTCCATATGTTGCTGATTTAGCCCAACACAGATACCAATCCTTTCATAGTAAGCTCCATAACCACTCAAATCCACTAGTTTCTCAACTTTCTTCCCTCTCATTCCCGATAATCCTCCGAGGCGTCTGAAAAGAAGATGGCCTAGAGATCTTCTTGTGTAGATTTTTATTAAAGTGCTACTAATGAATAGTTACTTTCAAGTTTTACCATGTTATTGTAAGCGTTTTTAACACATTTACTTAATGTATTTTTGTACAGTTGTAAATTTCAATAAATTGTTAATAAAAAAAATTGTAAATAATGAAAATTTTAATTTAACTTTTTACTTAATAAAATTGTTCATGTCTAGTTTAGGAATGTTTATTATAGACTTCAGACCTTTCTTTATTATTAAAAAACAGAGATTTTGTAAAAATTAAAATATTTCAAAGTGTTGCGATACTTTTGACGAGGGGTTTATAACAAAAAATATTCTCCCTTAAATTTATGACAAGAAATTTGCCGAGAAATTATCGATCCGAGCAACACCAACAGAGGTACAGCTTGTAAAAAATGTTACATCTTTGATTGTGAAAAAAACGTTACACCAAGAAAGTCTAGACCCCCGCCAAAAGACATATACAAGACAAAAAAATGGCTCAAATAATCCTGGGTTTGAGTATGAATATCGTGGAGGAATCGATTGTATCAATTGATAAATGATATACAATATTTTCGGTTGTTTTGCTTCAGCAAATTATGTGTTACCCATAAAATTTCTCATTACTTCATTGAATTTGGAAACAATGGGGTAAATTTTTTTCGGAGCGAATCACTTAATCGAAAAAAAAAATCCATTTTAAGAACATTGAAGCTAAGAAATGTTTATTGACAGTAACAAATTACTCCAACCCCACTTACCATAAAGACAGCCATATATAAGAGCCACCACAGATGATCCCGGTATCATTCCTCTTCAGGAACAAGAGCACGATGAAGCACATTTATGTCTATGCCATTTTTTATATATTTGGATGTCTAGTACTTGGTGTAAGTTTCCTTAAATTATTTATCTTACAGTATTTTCTACATTCCTTTTCGTCCACATGCAATTCTCTAATGAGATGTTCTCGGGCTTTCTACCATTTCATCCTTTCATCATACCCTTCACTAGGGACTGCTATCGTAAGACTAAATATCGATATATTGTGATTTTTTTTTTTTCGTTTGAAATGCCATTTTAAATATTCTGTTAATGCGATTATAAGTGTTTTCCTTTATTTTCTCACAAGGGGACGTTTGCAGTTGTAACTCACAGATTTTAATGCTGTTTGTTGTGTGGCCGCCAATGGGCATTAGGAGCCGAGAAAAAAAATAAAATATGAAAACCAGGTTTTATTTTTTTATACATATTATACATATTTTTTAACCAAAACCTGATATTAATTTTAGATTATTCATCAATCTTAGGATTTTTGTGTAATTTAAAATAAAAATACGTCATTTTAAAACGTCTTATTTATATAATATAGGTGAGGAAAATTTTTTAAACTAAAAACTGATATTATTTTAGATTCCTCATCTCAAAAAAAACACGTAGAAACTAAATTTTGTTGAAATCAAAAATAATTTATTTTTACCTTTAAAATTTTGTATGATTTTAGAAGGCAAGATGCTGTCAATTTTTGAAAAAATGTAAATAATTTGCGCTATCTCACACATTTCGCCACCGATTAAAACCAAACTTTTAGGTCATCTAGAAGCCGTAAAACTGCATAATTTAGCTCTAATCCGGAGGTCGCAGGACTTCCGCTTATTGAGATATTTAAATAGCACACATAACTACAATTGAACGTGAAAGAATCATTTCTCTACCTTGACTGAGAGATGAGAAAAAAAATAAAACGTGATTTTCATATTTTATTTTTTTTCTCGGCTCCTAATGCCCATTGGCGGCTATAACTCTAGTTTCGCACTATTATAGGTCCCTACTACCCACACAAAAATCGGCATTAAAATCTGTGAGTTAAAACTGCAAACATCCCCTGGTCAGTATATTTTATTTTCGATTAATATGCAAAGACTTCGTTGCTCTGTTTATTTTGTCTCCTGTTATTATTTTAATTTTAATTATTTAGGCCTCTTGGCGCCCTCTATCATTATCAGCGTTAATCTTTGTTTATGAGCGTTTCCGGTAGATCGCATTCCAATGCACTTTACTATTATATTACTTAACATTTTGTACCCACGGACTTAGCCATTTTGTAATAAGCCCTGTTTTGTCTTTGCTTCCCAAGTGAGCACACCTCTCGCTATTGTCTTCATGCTCCTAGCACATGTGCAAAGTTTCCTTTCTTTTTTTTATTTGTCAAGTGGTTTGAGCGTTCGAAATTGGTCCGACGTCAGTCGTCAAAATTTTTCAACACATTAAATGTTCAGAAAAACGGTTCAAGGAGGTGTAGAAATTTCCAGATTTCCACGTCACAACGATGAGAAAATCCCGTTTCCTTAGTCGATATTTCGCGGCGTCAGAGCTCTGGTTGTCGCATTTTGAACCGGGAAGCGGCCAAATTCTCCAAGGGAAGGCGAGAAGTTTGATAAGTGGAATTATATTCATGTTCTTTCTTGTTCTTTTTTTTTTTGTTTCTATTTTAAAATTTCATTCACTCCTTTCGTTTTCGATCGTTAATATTATGATAATTCATTATACCTCCAAAAAAAATTTCCAGCACTTACTGATGAAATTATTGAATTAACTTACAACCTGGACCCCGATGATACCGTTGAAACCCCTCAAGTTTCATCTTCGTTTCGAACCACTCTCTTTACAACTCAAGCCATATACCATAAGTTGAAAAAACAAGAACCTGTCCCCTTAATGAAAAATGAAAATATACAATCGACTTATAATGAACCACTCAAAATTACTCAGCACATTCCTCCCATTACCTTTCCTACATTTACTGGTAATATTGAAAAGTGAATTTTTCTCAATTTTTAATTCTCTTGTCCATGAGAATTCTCAATTGATAAACATTCGGAAGTTCCATCATTTACGTACATCGGTCTCTCATGAAGCTGTTATTGAATAAGCTGTTATTGAATAAGCTGGCTGTTATTGAAAATTTTCAGTTAACAGCTGAAAATTACCCACTGGCTTACCAAGCTCTTGTAAACTGATATCAAAGCACTCGCCATATTTCAATAAAATTTTGAATTTTAAGTGCTCCACCACGCACTCGTTGAGTGCTCTAAAAACATTTGTTTTGAGTCCATCAAAACTCAATTCAAGTTATCAAAGCTTTGAAGGTTGGCGATTTAGCAAACTTTTTGTTGTTATCATTATCCCTCAGGAATTTAGATTCAAGAACTGCAAGAGCTTTGGAAGAAAAGCAAGCCGACGCAGCGATCCCCTCTTATGATGAACTGTTAGAGTTCGTACAGCATCAAATAAAAACTATGGATATTCATCCACCCACAGCCTTACCAGCAGCTCCTCATCTCGTAATAAACCTCAATCTCATGGTGCTTCTAAACTATCTTTCATTACAGCCAACAATGATAAAAAAAAAAGCCTCCACACAAATCTTTTCCAAATGCATATTTTGTCATAAGGCATATATTATCTTCGTGTCCCACTTTTTTTCTAGCGTCAAGGGAAGAAAAGATTTCCTGTATCTACACCCATACAAGGTTTTTCAATTGCTTTGGCTCACACCTGAAAGCCGATTGCCCATCGACGGCATCTTGCCGTAGATGCTCATTAAGGAATCATCACACGCTGTTGCATCCTGAACGCTCAAATGATTCCTCGCTTCCACTTCAGCCTAATACCAACGTCCCCACTCATTCATTACATGAAAAGACCGAGCCAACTACTGCTAATGCTCTTGTTTCCTGTAGTTGCACTTCTTCAACTCCCCCAGCAACTCCCGTATAGCCCCAGCTTCTGTCGTAAACATGCTGGGTACCTTTCGAGCTCGCATCCTTAATAACTCTCTTGGTTATGTACCAATACGAGGGGTAATTGACCCTGGCTCCCAAAGATCATTTATTTCACAAATCACAAAGTCTGGCTCGATCTCTTCGTCTTAAAGTGAATCGTGCTCATATTCGGTAAATGGAACAGGCGGTTCGCTGTCAACCTCATCTGGCACCGTATCGTGCAACATAGTCCCCTCATACTCGACCCAGCAAGTTAGCGCGACTTTGTCGCTGATTCCAAATATCGCGGGACATTTGCCAACTGTTGAACTGCCTCCTACGATCCGATTGATTCCTCAATCGTTCATTCAACTCTAATTAGCTGACCCTACCTAATTTTACTAGGTGCTGACGTGTACCCTCAATTATTGTCCCCTGAACCTATTATCAAACACTAGAATGGTCTTTCATTGCTGTTAGCACTATATTTGGTTGGACAATTGTTGGTCCCATGAACTCCCGGACTCCCTCATCGAGCATCACGTCGCTCATTTCTAATGCTGAACTTTCTCAGCAGCTTTCGAAATTCTGGGAAATCGAGCATGTTCATGCACCCGTAATTGAAGATCGCCTTGACACACTAGCTGAGCAACACTCCCGGGATACTCACCAACGACAGCCGGATGGCCGGTACTCCGTACCCCTGGCTATGAAACCCGATGCTGCTCCGGTTCAGAGCAATTCTTCCAAATCATACGCTTCCTTGTTAAATTTGCAAAGGCGATTAGCAAAGACCCCTGAGCTTGCTTCGGATTACCATAATTTCATGCAGGAGTACGCCCAGCTCGACCACATGTCTAAAGGCTCCCAACCCTTCCTCGTACATTATTCCGCATCATGTGGTGACCAAAATTACTAGTCAGGGCAGTAAATTGCGCGTGGTATTTAATGCCTCAAGCCCTTATTCTTCTGGCGCTTGATTAAACGACCGTTTGTTGAAGGAACCCAAGTTACAACCTGACGTTTCAGCGGTCCTGTTAAATTTTAGCCTCGCTATAGTTGCCTTGTGCTGTGACATACAAAAGATGTATCGTCAAGTGCTCGTTCACGAACTGGATCGCCACCTGCAACACATTTTTTGGGCCCGGAGTCAAAGAAGCGCAGCTGAATATCGTGACATACGGCCCCTTCAGCATTCCTGGCCATGCGCGTGCTGCATCAACTCGTAAAGGATGAAGGTTTCGCTTTCCCCTTTTGTTAATCTGCATTGAAATGATTTCAAAAGGTATTTCTAAGATTTAAAGAAGTTTTAAAAAGGAAAGACCTGTGACATTAATTTGTCAATAATCACACACTGTAACCTGTACCCGTCAGCAGTAGGCAGAACCGGCAACGTCGATCCACGCCATTCCAAACCCCAGTTCCCATCTCTAATCTCACGAACTATATTTTGTTATTTCAACTTCCTAATGTGAGAAATTTCCATTGTACATATTGTGTGCATGGGTTTGTTGTAATCTATGTTAGTTATTGCTTCTAGGTAAGGCAGATTTTAATATCAATTCAATAAATCACTTCTACCTAAAAAAAAAAAATAAAAAAAAGAGAAAAAAAAATAGAAAATCAGAGCTCAATTTAATTTTTAGCATTAATAATAAAACGATTATTTCAAATGTTTAAAATTAGGAAGTAGTTTATTTTGAATTAAAGAGTATGCAGCAGGTACATATAATTATATATCAATATTGTGATGTCAACAATTTAATGCCTATATATCGTCAGCAGTGGAAAAAGTAACAATTCAAAAATATTGTTTAATTAATTTATTCCCTGGTGGTGATGATTTTCTCTTCTCTAGAAAATAATCATTCTTTTGGCACATAGGTGGAAACATAAATTGGAAAAGTGGCATAAAAAAAGCATTGAATATTAAAAAACTTTCCCTTATTTAGGCCACTTTTAATAATAATATAATTTAATTTTTGTTACTTTTTTAACAATATTTGTAGTTGTATGTTGTATTTTTATAATATTGAGAAAACGATATATCATACGGTACTTATTGATATATCGTATGGTATGTATCGTAAAAAAACAAAAAAAATATCATATATCCCAATCATGACCTTTTATTATCCTCCATTTCTCCTCAGAGAGGGTTATAATGATCATATTGCTATTGACATATTTTTTTCTTTGTTTGTTTTTTAGACTCTTAAAAAATTACTACCTGATCTATTGCCCATTGGAGCACCTCCACCACCAGCTGCATATCCACCACCACCTGCATTTCCACCAGGTTTTCCATGTCCACCTGGTTTTGAACCCCCGCAGCTCATAGCAGTTAATGAATATCAGTAGCAATAGAATGTTCCTGCATTCTATTGCGATACGAAATCACTTCTTGTAGAGAGGTGTATATTTGATCTATCAATGGAATAAAATTATTACTGTAGACCGAAAGCTTTTTAATTTACTTAACTCTTACCAAATCCATGAATTATTCATTTTAAAATATCAATTAATTTATGATACAATATCAATAGTATTTTTCTAAGTCGTAAAAGGTTTTAATACAGTATTGTTATATGATATCCTCAAGCTGAATTTAATATTATATTCAAATAAATATTTTTAGTTAAGGATTTTACTACATATTTATTATATTATTACTTGTATATTTAATTCTATATCTATATTGTAAGTTGGGTTGGTATTGTTTTAGAAAAGCTAGAGTAGGTAATTGAAATGTAACTGGAACATTCCCCTAGAATTACTGCTATCGTCCGAAAAAAAGGCTAAAAGTGAAGTCGACAATAATTTAAAATAAATGAGTAATGTTACAGGTTTAAAATGTATAAAATATTAATTTCGTCTGACATTTATCCTTGCCGTAAGGAATATAAGTGTACCTTCACAGAAATAACTCCAGAATTATACCATTCCTTAGAATAGTTAAGCAATTCATGAAACCTCACTGTGACAAAAGTTTCAGAAAAGACAAATAATCTAGTGTTATCTGGGTAGTAAACTTTTTATTGTTCCAAAGCTTTGTCATAACTATGGAAAATATCTCTATTTCTTTCGATTCGAATACTTAGACAATTCTGACAACTTCAACATAACCTACATTCAAACATTCATATTAAACCTTTCATTCCCTCTCGAATCCACTAGTTTTCCAACTTCCTACACACTCAGTTCCCGAAAATCCTCCGAGGAGTCTGAAAAGAAGATGGCCGAGAGACAGTCTAATGTAAAAACTGTTATTGAAGTGCTACTAGCTAGTAGTCCTTCAAAAGTTATTAACATCCCATCGTAATAACTTCCCATAAATTTATTTGTTGTCAGTGTAGATGAGATGACCAGTGAGAATATCACAGTGTAAGGTAATAAAAAACCAAAAATGTTAAATGATGTATTTATATAGTGAAGAATTGTAAAATAACATAACATAATGATTGTAGAACCTGAAGATGGAGCAACATGACAAGCTCCGAAACATGTAGTAAATGAATAAAGCAAATGAGGAGTTATGCCTTTTAATATAATAACTAGATAGTAATCTCCTTGAATGAAACATATATAGTTATTTGTTGTATATAATTTAAATAAAATATATTGTATATAGTTGTAAAGATCAATAAATAGTTAGAAAAAGATCAATTTCACTTTACAAGTGACTTATGTACTTCCTCCTAATCCTCATACGAGACACAAAAGATCAATTCACTTTACAAGTGACTTATGTACTTCCTCCTAATCCTCATACGAGACACAAAAGACAAAACACTGCTCGTCATTTCCAACTACTCCAACATTTACTAGACAAGCATTCAAAGCTCTCAATTATTTAAAAAAGACTTTTTTACTTGAAATTAGTTAGAATCATTTCGACACAGGAAGTTGAGCTTTGGGGCACCATAACCTCAAACTCTTCTCGTATCCAACTTTTACAATCCAAAATCTATGGTAAAATCCTCAATGCTCCTTACTATGCTACAAATAAACATTTCCATAAAGATCTTAATGTTCCATATGTTCCTGATTTGCACCAAACCAGATATCTCAGATATCAGAAACTCCATACCCACTGGAATTCACAATTTTCCCGATTTGCTTTGCACTCAATCACCGATAATCCTTCGAGGTGTCTGAAAAGAAGATGGCCGAAAAATCTTTTAATGTACAATGCAGTGCTACTAGTGATTGATTCTTTAAATGTTAATGACAAGTCATTGTAATAATTTCCTCAAATTTACTTATTGTAATGAACGTAGTTCTAAATATCAATAAACAGTGTTAAAAAAAAAAATAAATAATTAACAAGAACAATGGATCTACACTACTATGCAGAACCTTGGCCTCTTCCACTATATTCCACTAATGTGGTTTTATAAACGTGATTTTATTCTGTATAAACGTACAAACATAATTAAAATCAATTATTGGAAAAAGAAAATACATTATAAACAAATAAAGTAATTCTACCTCTATAAAAGAATTAAATTACACGTTAATCTTTCAATGAGAAACAGTTATTAACAATTAACAGAAGGTTATAGTTACACTGTTATAATCACATAGTAGACCATATGTTAGGTGTTAGACAACATTACATATCCCCCCTTAAAGATGATTCATTCGGGGGGAAAGGGAGCAGTTCACTGGAATGGAAGAAATTTGAAATCTTCTTTTTCTTTCTGCTTGCAACTTCATAAAAAGACTGTGAAATTTGCCTGATGATTGGGAAAGGTCCAATACGTACCGGGTCTAAGTTTTTCCGATTCAATTTATTTCCATTAGATGTGCACACTAAATCACCAACCTGGAAATTATGTTGTCGTCGATTCTTATCTATACGGTTCTTGTTAATTTGGAAACTTCTCATAGAATTCTGAAAAGCGATTTTTCGATCTTATTCAAGTGTTGGTTTCTCGTCTTTCTGAAGAGGTGATATAGCAGTCTTCTTTCCGAGCAGTAGGTATGATAGCCCAAAGTTTGTGGAGCTATGAATGGTGTTATTATACTCTTCAATACATTGCTGTGCAAGGGTTGAACCATTTTCTTTATTATTATCACTGTTTATTTTGCATCTCAGGCGATTTACTAATGTTTGATTTAAACGTTCATTAAGCCCATTTGACTCTGGATTATTGATACAAGTGAAAACAATTTCTATTCCATATTTTCCTAAATATTTTTTTTAAATCAGTTGAATTTATACCTGTATACTGGTCGGCGAGTAAGATGGAAATCTTATGTCTTTTTTAAAATTGGTTGAAGCAGATTTATAAAAACTTGAGCGTTCTGTCCTTTTGAAGTAGAAATCCACGCATATCGGGTAAAATGGTCTACTAAGATATGCATATATCGTTTAGGAGAACGAAGACCAGCAAAACCTCCAACACTATCGAGTGACATGATCTGAAAAGGTTCAGTAGCTGGTCCTAGATTTGATAAGAGGCCAATAGCATGACTACGACGAACCTTGTTCTCAATACAAATTTGGCATGTCTTATAGAAGGAATGTACAGCGTTGGCATTCTTGATTTTCCTTTTATTATACTCAACATTCTTTAATATTATACCTTGTTTAGACTCAATGTGTTTAGCTAATTTTAAATCAGAAAGGTGTTCCTCTTGGTCTTTAATACCGTCGGTAAATCTATTGAATTCACAACCTGGATCGCATCTTTATTCTCGAAATATTCAAGAACAGGGTTTCTCGACAGTAAATCAGCAAGGACATTTCTTTGCCTTTTTTGTATATAATATTAAAATTGAACTGCGATAAGTAAAGGATTAAATCACCAAGTATTTCATCAGTTCTAGCTTTTGTTTTTAAATTCTTCAACGGCTTATGATCACTGCAGACTGTGAAGGAACTTCCGATTAAGTAATACTGCCAGAATTTTATTGCATCTTTGATTGCCTTGCATTCTAAATGAATAATGTTAAAACGCTTTTCAGTTTCTGAGAGCTTACGTGAATAATACGCCACTGGGTGTAGTATTCCGTCGTCTTGTGTTGTTTTAAGGTAGCGCCGATACCTTTATAACTGGCATCTGTTTCTATAAATATTGGCTTATTAATGTCATAAATAGCAAGAATTGGGGTTGAACATAAATAATTCTTTATGAGATTGAAGGCTTGTTCACATTCGTCGGACCATTCAAATTTCACACCTTTCCTTAATAAACGATGGAGTGGTTCTAGTTTCTGAGTACTGTTTTCAATATACCTCAAATAGAAGTTTATAGATCCGAGAATACTACGAACTCCAGTCTTATCAGAAGGTCTTTGAAGCTGTTGAAGTCAAATTCCCTTGTCCTGGTGAAACTTTGTTTTTCGAAATGGTATGTCCCAGATATTTGACTGGCAAACAAACATTTGGATAGTTTTAATTTGAAACCTTCAGCACTAATGATTTGTAAAACTTTTCAATAAGTTGAAGATGGACTTCCCAAGTTCTGGAGAAAATCAAGACATCGTCGGTATAGTTAACGCAGAATTCATCTACACTATTTCTTCGGAGAATATTTGATAATATTCGTTTGAATGTGGCGGGAGCAGTTTTAAGACCAAAAGGGAGAACTTTAAACATGAATTTCCCATATTTTGTTATAAAAGAGGTTTTCTTCCGATCTTGTTCTTTTAGTTGAATACACCAAAATGCAGAATTTATAACTAGAACTGTGAAATATTTACATTTTATAATTTTTTCGATGACATCTGTTATTGTAGGGAATGGGAAACATTCTGGAACTACTAACTTATTTAATCTTCTAAAATCAACACATAAGCGGGATCTCTTCCCATCTTCTTTCTTGAAAGCCAATGTAACTGGAGAAGCAAATGGAGATTCAGATTCTTCTATGATTCGACTTGTAATAATTTATCGATTTGAATTCTGATTTCTTCATCGTCCGGCATTGAACATTTATATGGTCTATATGTAACATATTCATTTCTTAGAAGTTTTATTTCCGGTTCCTTTTACCGCACTTTGCCAATATCAAATTTATCTGTGGCAAACGTGTACCGATATTTCTCAATTAGTCGTAAAGTATTTTGTTTCTTTTCTTCACCTTCAATATGTTGTAAGTCAACGACAAAATCATATGTATTCAAGTTTTGTTGACATTTGACATATTCATCTGACTCTTTTAACATTAACATTATCTAAATTCTGCATCTGATCATCATTGGATCGTATAAGAGGAGTATTCTGACCACAATTCGATCGGTCTTCCTGTAGACATGTTACTTTTTCATTATTAATACGTTGAGAAAATTCTAAGATTTTCATTCTGAATCAGCCTAAATTTCTTAATAGCGTCAATACCAAGTAACATATCATAGGAGAAGTTATCATTTTTAACAACATATGTTGTCAAATAGTCCGTAATATTTCCTATTCGTAGCTTAATTATAGCCCGGGCCGAAGTTAAATTATGTCCGCTGATTGTTTTTAATATACCTCTGTGTTCCATTAACCTCAACTGAAGCAAATCAGCAATACGTTTGTTAATTAATGATACATTAGAGCCAAAATCATAAAGAGCGTTTATTTTCATATTGTCATTTATTAATACATTTAATTTTTATCAACGGATATAATTTCCCCGGGTCCATTAGTTTAAATTCTCGTTCTCAAGATCTATATTCAATAACAAAAAAACCTCAGATCCTGGCAGATCTGTAAAACAGTGTCCTTATAGCAGGATCTTGGAAGCAACGGTTGTTCTTTTCTTTTTCTAGAAAATAAATCTTCTAGTTTTCGAAGTTCAGTAAAGAGCTTGTCCAGTGTGGTTATCTGTTCTCTATCAAGTTCATCTTGGACTTCACTTGGCAAACCGAAAACTATCTGATTTATTCTGGATAGTTCAGTTCCATGGGGTTCCACTTCTAGACAAAACCTCTCTTTTACCAGCGCGTAATCAATCAAGGAACCGCCCAAATATTTGCAATTAAACGCTTTTCTGACAACAGACCAACCTTTATCAATGAAAACATTTAAAAACGAATTTTTTCCATATCTCCCATCATGTGGTCAGACCATACTTGGTGAGGGTAGTTTCATACCAGTCTTTTGCTGTACCGGTTAAAAAAAAAACATAAAGCCTAAATTTTAAGACTGCCTTATTTGAAATCAACTACACTCCTCTTCAAATTTACGTAGCCATTCAGTTGGATCTGTTTGTTTTTTTTACAAATTTATCCATAATAATTTTATTTTCAATTTGATGCAATTTAATTTCTTTTTGAGCTGAATTAGATTTTAATTGTTGCTCTAATCGCCTAATTCGAACCTCCAATTCTAATTGTAGAGGCTCGAAAGATCGCGGGTTTGGCGGAAGGAGGTATTCTTGGAAACACACATTCCCTGCTTCATCGAAATATACTTTGTGAATATCATTGTCAATTTTAATAGCTACAGTTCTGTAACCATTCAAAATTTTAATAGAAGCTCTTGCATTACAAATATTTTTTTTTACTTGATAAAACAGTGTGGAAGTTCAAGTTTCTAAATTCAGCTGGAATTAAATACCAAGTAATTTTATCGGTAGAAATACCTTGAATAACAAATTCTTCCTCCTCTTTCTTCACAATTTTGACAAATAGCTGAGCCATCTCTCCTTCTCCTTGAAGCTTGTAATTTAATTTCTAATGTGGTTTTATAAACGTGATTTTATTCTGTATAAAAGTACAAAACATAATTAAACTCAAATATTAGAAAAAGAAAATACATTATAAACAAATAAAGTAATCTACCTCTATAAAAGAATTAAATTACACGTTAGTCTTTCAATGAGAAACAGTTATTAACAATTAACAGAAGGTTATAGTTGCACTGTTATAATCACATAGTAGACCATATGTTAGGTGTTAGCCAACATTACATATATATCACTTTTATATAAAAAATATTACGTTATGCTAAGTAAATATCCATATTGTGTATTTCAAGTTATGTATTTTTATCTGTAAGTAGATTTTTTATTTCTTATTTACTTTTTTCCTCTTTTATTTTGTAGGGTTTTTTTTTTTTTTTTTTTTTTTTTTTTTTTTTTCAAATTTTTCCTCTAGTAAACATCTTCAAATAAGTAAAAAACAAAACAAAAAATAACATGAAATATGTAAAGCTTCTATACCTGCATAAGGGATAGTCAGTCACCTTTCACTAGTGAATGCACGTTGTATATAGAGGCCTTTTTGCAACATTTGTAACAAAAAAAATGTTTAATACATGTTTTAAAATAAATGATTAAAATAAAAATACAGTTGGGTTCATCATTAACATAATTATATATTAAATTTAATTATAACTCATGACGACTTTGAATTGAATTAAACAAGTGGAGAAAATTCCGGTATTAATTAACTTTTTTACTGAGTGAAAAAGTAACAATAATGAGAATGAATTTTAAGTGGTGGGGGGGGGGGGGGGAGTGGAGGTGATAAGTTTCAATTTTAGTTTGTTTCCTCAATTACCAGAGTTACACTTATACATTTTGGCATCCATTATTAGATCATGATTCTACGGGAAACCATTTTAAGTAAGTAACATTACCTTACAGCTCAAAAGTTTCTGCATTTTACAGATCATTAATGTTTCATTATGTAACAGAAAAAAATTAACAAACGATTTATGACACATTGTTTCGTATATAGTTAGTTTCAGAACTGACAAGGTGAAGTTTTGACTTGTAACTCACAGATTTGAATGACGATTTTTGTGAGAGTAATAGGGATCTATAATAGTATAAAACTAGTGCCATAGTCGCCAATGAGTATTGGGAGCCGAGAAAAAAATATATATATGAAAACGTAAAATTAATGTTGTTTTTTTCAAGCTATTTGAAATAAAAATACTTTCGTTATGCTCAAAACACGACCCGGCTTCAGGGTGCTCAAAAACTGCCAAAAAGAAATTTTAAATTCCAGTGAAATCCGCGAGATTAGGAAGAGAGAGATTATTCATCTGAAGAAATAATATTTTAAAAAATTTTCTCACCTATATTATATAAAAAAGACGCTTTAAAATGATCTATTTCTATTATTATTTTAATTTTTTCACAATAAATTTCAAATAAGACCATTTAAAAAAAAATTACATATTTTTTAACCAAAACCTGATATTAATTTTAGAGAATTCATGAATCTTAGGATCTCAATGCAATTTGAAATAAAAATATGGGTGAGAAACATTTTTAAACTAAAAACTGATAGTATTTTCAGATTCCTCATCTCAAAAAAAAACGTAGAAACTAAATTTTGTCGAAATCAAAAATAATTTTTTTTTACCTTTAAAATTTTGAGGACTTTGGAAGGGAGGAGGCTGTCAATTTCTGAAAAAATGTAAATAATTTGTGCTATCTCACATATTTCGCCAGCGATTAAGACCAAATTTGAAGGTCATTTAGAAGCCGTAAAACTGCATAGTTTAGCCCAAATCCGGAGGTGGGAGAATATCCCCTTATTGAAATATCTCAAGTTATAGCTGACCTCGGATTTTTTTATTCACATCAGTTTTTGTCCACTAAAATCTGGAGTAAATCCAATGTTATATGCATGGATAAAAAGCAGAATGTATGCTGATTCTTGTGATTCTATTACTATTGTAATCGGTTGATGCAACAGCAGTCGTTTATTATGGCCTTTAGAAATTGTTGATGAAATCTCAACTTCAAAATTTTAACCTCCTCGAAAAAGGTAAAAAAAAACATATTTTTTTATTATGATAAAATTTCACATATAAGGGTTTTATGGTGCGTTAAATCGAGATTTGAGGTCAGTTGTTAACGAAAAAAATTTTCCATTGATTTACAGCGGATTTTCTTAGATTTTGTCATTTGTTTAGAGTTTTTGAGCACCCTAAATCCGGGAGGTGTCTTGAGCATAACGAAAGTATTTTTATATCAAATAACATACATAACTGCAATTAAGCCTGACAGAATCATTTCTCTATCTTGACTGAGAGCTGAGAAAAAAAATAAAACGTGATTCTCATATTTTATATTTTTTTCTCGGCTCCTAATGCCCATTGGCGGCTATAACTCTAGTTTTGCACTATTATAGGTCCCTACTACCCACACAAAAATCGGCATTCAAATCTGTGAGTTACAACTGCAAACGTCCCCTTGTTAGTACAGAAAGAAATGAAATTAGTTAGATCTGGTCAGAGTCATGATGAATAAATAAAATGAAAGAAAAATAAAAATAAAAAATAATGAAAAAATAATAATATAAGAATGATAATGTATACATAGATACTAATTAAATATATAAATAAATAAGAAAACATTCTACAAATGAAAAAATAAATAGATTATTTTGATACAATGCTTATTATATACAATAGAAGAACCTAAATGTTATATGCAGAGTGAGAAAAAAATTAATTTGATTGGTAGCTAACTTGAGCAAATAGTAACGAAAGTGTTCCAGAAAAAGTTAGATATCATTTAATTGAGAAAGTAGATTGTTAGCAAGCGTCACCTTGAGTAAGAAGGAGGTACTGAAAATAGAGGAATTTGAATGTTTGCAGAGATTTTGCTTGTCTAATATGAGAAGGGATGGAATTGCATTGGATGGTTGAGCGGAATAGGAAAGAGCGCTGGAATGCAGTTGTTCTGTGGGATGGGGTATAAAGGTCAGAAAGACAGGATCTTGTGTCCATTGAATTGATTGCAGATCTGAATAGAAGCATATTGTAAATATAGGAAGGATGAAGGGTTCTGATAATTTGGTAAAGGAATGATCTATGGAATATTTTCTACAGAATGTGGGATAAAGCCAGTTTAAATTCGGAACAGAGGAAGGAAACGTGGGAGTGCCTCAGTATATCGTAGACAAATCTGGCAAAGCAGTTCATAATTTTGTTTCAATCTGTCTTCGAGAACCGTTAAGAGACCACCATAAACAAGACAACCGTAATCAAGGTAAGGGAATATTAGGGAGAATACTAAAAGCTTATGAGTTGACTGGGGAATAAGGTGGCGGGATTGGTGGGATAATTTAAGTAGACCAATATAATCGCGGGAGATTTGGGCAATCTGAGATTTCCAAGAAAGGATCTGATCAAAAATTATTCCAAGATTTTTAACACAAGAGTAGAAAGGGATAGGATGATCACTAAGGATTAAGGGAGGATAATGGGTGTATGAACTAAGGAGGGAGCTAGAACCTATTATAATGGCCTCAGTTTTCATTTCATTTAATTGTAATTTATTTAAGGTCGCCCAGGCACTAATTCTATTCAGGTCTTCCTGAATTTTGGCAAAAGCAGGAGGAAGCTCAGAAGGAGGAAAGGAAATGATAGATTTGTGAATCATCTGCATAGAGGTGGTAGGAACAGTGCTTAATTGAATTAGGTAGATCAATGATGTAGGTATTGAAAAGGAGAGGAGAAATGCTGGACTCTTGAGCAATACCAGAAGTAATAGTGAGAAAAGATACTGTAATTTTAGATATCAAATATATGTGCTGTGTAAAAAAGAAAAAAAAAAAAAGTATTAAAGCTAGAAAACAATACATTAACATTGCTAAAAATTATTGGAGTTATTTGGTTGGGAAAATCAATAGATACATCACAGAAACAACAATATTTTATACACAGTGGTGGCAATTTGTGGTGGGTTTTTAACAGCCCCATTATTTGGCTATGTAACGTACAACAAACATTCTACTTGTGCCCTGGCATGCCAGTGACTTGGCTTAAAAACACCAATGGTTCAGAAGATGTATGTGCCTCTCTAGATCTTGAATAGTGAATAGCTAGTCTTACCTCTCCATCTCATAATGTTTTAGTTCAACCTCCAGCGAAAATTGCTATAGGATATTTATATTTAGCTCTTATTTTTAGAATAGTTGATTGACATATGTTTAACTCTTGAAAAATATATGTTGCTAAATTTCCATTTTTTAAGTAATTCTATAAGAGTTTCTGTAATCTTCTTTGAAAACCGTTTCATTTTTGTATTAAAAACAAATATATCAAGTTTTTAACCATTTGTTGCACAGTATCCAATCAGACTGAGTAATAAACCATTCAACATTGCTTTTCTGTAGTAATTCCGACAAGTATATACATGTTAACTGTATTTGCATGTCTCATGTTCCTCATATATAAATACCTTTGTGTGAAAGTATGCAAGCCAGACCATTGTACTATTTTATGATACAATTTTGCTATTCTTAGGGGACAGTACGTTCCAGAATAAAGATTATTTTTTCATTCATTCATGTTCATACATGAGTGCAAAGCCGCATATAAAAACGTTGCAAAAGTGAGTCAATCAATATTAATTATTTCAATGTTTAAAAATGTAATATTGGACAAGATTTACACGGATAAAGTGACTAGTGAGTTATAGTTTATCATAACCCCTATATAAATTAATAAATATGAATATATTTGATATGAGACGTGGAATTCAAAATACAGCTAAGTCTAATTTCTAGATTTGTTTTTGATTTTTTTATTGAACCGTTTCTTCAACTAGACAATCATTAGGTGAAATGATTTCTCAAAAAAAGTATTTAAATCACATTGAAAATGGCCATACAAAAAATAATTTCCCTTCCTATTCCAGTCTTTAATTTATGATTTTTATCTTTATCATCCGGCTGTGAAAAGTTTTAAAAAATGGACTTAGCTGGTTTTGGCATTCTAAGCTTCATATAATAATAAAAAAAAAAATAGTACAGCATCTGACCTAACTGTAGATATTAATTCAAATTTCTGAAATAATTAAGCAGAATAAACAAGTAAGCCTTACTTATGCATTGCATGATAAAAGTTCCAGTAATTTTCCTTTTCCTTTTTTTTTTTCCTTTAAGGATTATTAAGTATACATCTTTATAAGAGAGCAAGATCCTTTATAAAAACAACAGTGACATTAATGTATGTAAGTTTTTATATATATGCAGGATATATCATATGGATATCTGACAATAAATATCTTCAAGACAGATATGTGAAAGATGGAATGGCCAGCATGGGATACCTATTAAGTATTTGGGTAACAGTACGTAAAAAATCAATCAATAATAACCTAAAAATAAATAGAGATTTTGCTTTTAAAATTTTTTGATATTTATTTCAGGCTGCTGAGACAATATTTTTTGTTCTTATTCAGCGATTGATGCGCTTGAAATGTATTATTCATTTTATGAAAAATCAGAAACAGCTGATTTGTTGAGGTATTACCAGAGGATTGTCGCTAATTATATTCTTTTCTCAATTATATTTCCACTGTCAATGGTAAGAATTTTATTCATATTTAAAAAAAAATTTAATGAATTGTGAGTGAATATACGTTTTCCAGAATATTTTAAATATTTTCTAGTTATGTTTAATCCATTCCAGTTATATTTAATATTTCTGAATTTTCATTAAGACTTTTTCCATTTATATTTCAACTTTCATATGCTTATTTAAATATTTCTAATTATATTTTATCTTTTTTTTCCATTTTTTTAAACTAATCCATTTATATTTCACCCTTTTCCATATCTGTACCTCGGAGGTACAGAACACTGTCGCATTTCCGTAACTTTACAGGAGACCAATTTAAAAAAAAAAAAAATTCATTTCCTGATGACTGTTTATTATACTTATGTGTACGAAATAAATCTTGACTTTCCTATCCAGGCTAGAATAGGTTGGTAGCCCGTCCTTCCTGTCCTAATTGGAGTACGTAAGGCGTTATGCTCTCCCTCCCCCCAAAAAAAAAAAAAAAAAACATTTTATGTAACTTACCTTACAATTAATTTGTCTAGGACATAGAATTCTATACCTCTGTATAAAAGGGAATAAAAAATACGTAAAAATATGTTTTTTGGTAAAAAAAAGGATATAGTGTTCTGTACCTCCAAGGTACAGATATATTTTTAGTCTTTTTCCATTTAGATTGAATAATTTTCCAATTTCATTTAAACTTTTTCTAAATGGAACTAGGCCCCTGAATTTTTATGGGAATTGGAGAAAAATGATAATAATCATCAAAACTAATAATGGATGATTTATTTATTATTACATTATTGTACTTTTTTTTATTTAACAGAATTGGAAAATGCTTAAATATGAATGCGAAAGTTGAAATATAAATGAAAAGTCTAAATAAAAATGGAAGAAGATTAAATATAACTAGAAAAGGTAAATAAATGTGGAAAAGGATTGAACATAATTAAAAAATTATTAAACTATTCTGGAAAAGGTTTAAGTAAACTTGGAAAAGTTATAAATCAGATGAGGATCTAATGCCTATTAGAAATGTAAAAATTCCATAATCATGAGAAGTATATTGTCACATTATCAAGGCAACATTGCTAATATGTCATTTATGCTTTATTTATGTGTAGAAAAACAATATGAACTTCATTAAAATTCATAACACAAAACTTGTTACTCGTTCTGGAAAAGGTTACATCGATATTCAGGTTACAGTTCTTGTAATTATCAGGGTATCCAACCATAACATAACCTTACTATAATAAAAGCATCTTTAGCTCATTTCATGCCTACTGTATATTTTCCTCCTATTCTTATAAACAATATAGGAATCGTATTTATCATGTTCATAGTGCCATGTCATATAAAAAACAAATATGGTGCTACAATCCATGTAGAGTATTGAACTCAACCACCATTCTCCTCCAACTATTCATAACACCAAGGGGCCTCAGAAGGTCCACTAATCATAGTTTCTGGCGATCTGTGGGCTTCCATCCTCTGAACATGTCTCAGCCACCTAATTTTTTATTGCTTTATAACAACCAATAGATCTGGAACATCATACAGATCGGTACTCCTAGTTGCTTCTAATCCTCCCATAAATCTCCATCTTTCATAGTGATTAGGATATTAAGGGGGGTCAGTCATAAAAAATTAGGCAAGGTTTCATAATTAAGAAACATATTTTAATTATTTACCAATGTGTTTTCTTGACATATTAGCCATATCGTTCATAGCCATCACAGGGCTAAAACAAAGAATAATCAAAATGATAAAGAGGAAAGGAACCAAAAAATAAAAAAAAAAATATTAGTTACTAATAGACAATTTGAATGATCTGGAAAAAAAAAAAACATTTTTAGATAAATTGTACAATGATGAAGAAAGAAAACAAAACTTCAATTTTTATTTTCCTTTTTTCCATCTGATGTATTTATTTAAACTTTTAATTAGTATTTTACCACAACCTCTTTAAAAAACAAATCATCTTATATCTCATCAATTTTTCAGTATTTTTTAGTATATTTTTTAACCTCTTTGTACTTACAATTATGTCATTCTTTTACATACAATAATTCCTACTGTTAATTAACCCCTAGTTATCTTTTTTCATTTATTTTTATAATTTTCTTGATCATTGTAATAGGTAATTTATATACATTAACTCCAATCAATTCAAATCATTTAAACCCTATTATTTTTCTTTTCTTTTTTTTTGATTATTCTTTGATTTAGCCCTGATGAAAGCCATCAATTATACAGCCCGAAACATTGCAAAACAAACAAAATATGTTTTTTAATTATCAAACATTGCCTAATTTTAAAGAATCCCTCTCAAACATCATAATCAATATACTCATTCAGTCATTCAACATCCAACAACTTCATCTGTAGTAAGGCCATATCTCTTTCTCAAACTTTTCCTTTTTCAATTATTTAGAATGCCTCATTATTTGCAATCAGTTTCTAGATTTTGTTCCAAAATAATAGTCTATTTTAATCCTTCTTAGGTAGGCTCTTACTGTTTATATTTTCGGAGGACTCATTAACATATATTCCTGTTAGTATTCTTACCCTGATTTATTCATTCAAATTTCAAAACGTTAATGCTATAACTAGGGCTGTGAATTATACTATATCTAATAAAAACTGAAAAATATGCACCATATAAATACGTAAATAAACTGGGTAAAATATGCAATTAAATACCCTTAAAAACAAGCAACTATCTGCATTATTAAGGGAAAATAAAAAATTGGCAATGTTATACTTATACATATTCAATAAACTCCAGGTTAAGTAACATAATTGTATTGACAATGAAACACTCTAAGAATGTTTATTAAATATTTAAAAAAAAAAAAACAAGGGCGATATTAACAGTAACATAAAATGGCCTACTTTAATGAAGGATATCGCCAGCTGGAACTAAATTCAATATAGATCCGTATGGTGAAAACGGTACTTTACTGATTCAGTGGCCGTTTGTGTAACAAAATTTTGTTCAATTTTGACTTCTTACTTTGTTTTATTTGTGCTTTGCTGTTTTTATGTATTGCTTCGAACCGTTACTATTAAAACTTTACCTAACAAACAATATAACATTTCCATCACCCCTAAACTCAAGTACAATTGAGAAAGGAAATACTACTT
>RCWM02001315.1:0-47710 GCA_003667255.2 Euschistus heros | reverse complement strand
GAGTGTGTTTGCTATAATTATGGCGTTGTGATGGTTATCACCAGAAAGATGTAATATGCTTTAATTTTCTGTTTATCATGTGCTGCTCTCATATGTACTTAGTATCAGCTTAGTCTATGTGTCATAGTCCTGAGATGAATACTACTTGCTGATGTTTGAAGCTGAAAATTGTATTTTCCTAAATATCGATTTTCACAACAACGAATAATTTCACAAGCTGCCACAAATATATAGTATGCAATAAGAACCTATAATTGATATATAATTAGCTCCTGGAAGGACAAGGAAGTGAATAGTAAAAGAGAGGTTCTAAATAATCGATATCATTTGACACTCTGAAGTCAAAACTAGTGTAACGCAACTTAAATTATTTATTTTAAAAAACACCGTAGAAATTAATAATCTTGGACGTAACTCTGATGATGCCATATTAAAAATATTTATTTTTTTAAAAAAAAAAATTGATCTCGAATCTTAAATTATAATCATTAAACAAGGCCAATATTCACAGCGAAAGCCTGCCTGTATACAAACAGAATCGACGCGCGATGATGCGATCGTTGACTATGAAGAGTCTTGTTCAGACGGCTTCTTGATTTGCCCCCAGAGCAGTTCCGCAGCGTAGGTAGAAACGTACTGAAACGATTCCAAGATGTGTTGTGCGGTGCTCGGGGAACCAAGCTAAAAATTCAGTTCATTGACTGATCAAATGCTTCACTGCACTGCGATATCATTAAATACTTATTAAAAGAACTATAACTTGGAATCCTTTACACGTACATGTTTTTTTAAAGTATATGATAGTTAACCCTAAGGTACCTAAGTTGCCTAATATTTTAGTGCAAACGTATCGACCTAATTAGGCGAATTATAGAATTTATAGAATAGAGACTTATAGATCTTCATCAAGGAAACAAATATAATACTGATAAGTTTTAATTTTTTCAATATTAGTTTTTGCTTCCCTCAACTACTATAGGTGGATAACACTTTGAACTATTTGTTCAAAAACCCATTTTAGTTGGTAATGTGTATTTAAAATTTTGTCTGCGTCCAAAAAAATTATATTGACTACAAAGGGAATACGGAATTCCAACTCTCCGCAATATATTTCACAGAGACAATAAACAAAAAATCAACAAATACTTGGGAATGAACCTAATACAACATCACGTATAATATAGTCTGAACCTAATCAAATCAAATATACTAGAAATAAGCCAAATCGTTTAAAACCAATCCATATTTTTTTTTTTTAATATGACAGCCGATAAATTTTCCAGTAGCTCTATTTTAAATTTTTTTCCGCAGTGGCCAGTAGGAACGAGAAACCACAGGAACCATTCACAGGGAAAACACATAAAGGGTAATCCACCTTAATACCCATGGACCTTTGTTGTCTCTTTACAGTTAGTCTGCCCAAAGTTTCTATTATCTTTCAGACGCCCTTTTTCATTGAGGCTCCCCCTCTCTTAATGTGAGTTTCAATATGTTTAAGATTTCTTGTTTTACATTAAACACTATACATATATATATTATATATCTATATATATATAGTATAATATATATATATATATATTCTTTGGTCATCTCAGCTGACTACCGAGAAAATCGACTGATGAAAAAAATAATAGATTATGTAAACTACACTTAAGATTCCACACAGTGGCAACGTGATGGAAATTCGAAAGGACTTAAAAAATACAAACATAACACCAGCCGAAACATCTTGAGACACAAGTAGACAAATGGTAAGTTTTTTTGCTACCAGAGCAACCACCAAACAAAAACAGTATCGACCAAAGTAGGTCAGAAGAGCTTAAGCAAGCCTTGAATGAAAGATCTATGTGAATTCCTGCTATAGAAAAAAAGCTCTCAAGAACCCAAAACAAGAATCTAGTTAATTACTGGTAACGTTTTTCCCCCCTTTCCAGTTTGGGGAATGTCTATCAAAAAAAAAAAAAAAAAAAAAAATTATAATTGAATAGTGATGTTTATCATTCGAATTTGATTTTAATAATAAACCCCCAATAGGAAAAGATAGCTAGAGGGTTGGTTACTCCTTTTACGAGGAAAAAGAAAGTTTATTCTGAAAGATTTTGAGCTGTCCAACGATAGATTCACAATAAGAAGCGAGGGAAATCTAAAATTCTTAGAGAGGTCACATTCGACCAGAAAATTAACTTCAGAGACCATATCAAAAAACGATTCAAAAATAGTCATTTCATTATATAAACACTATTAAAAATCCCTTAGCCGGTGTATCCTGGGGATCTCACCCTTGGAATTCAATTACATATACAAATAATTGTTCGGTCCGTCCTAGACTATATTGCTTTGTTAATTACAATGGAACTAAATCTCCCCAAAAAAAGTTATTACACACCATTGCAATCAATGGTTGCCTTAGTTGTGCCCCCCAGGTAAGGGCTTTCTATTCAAAACGTCTCCACATTAATGCAAACTTCAGGTCTCCGCCGGAGAAAAGAAAAATGTCATTAAATATTAGAAGGTCGTGACTTGATGAAAAATACCTCTCAAGGTTTATTGAGACTCTAACCGCCCGGTAAATGAATGCAATGAAAAAGGCAATGTGTTCTGTCAGAAGCTAGTAGAAAGTATTAACGAACAACAACCAACCGCTGTTTAAAAATCACTCCATAAATCAGAAGCTCCTGAGGAATACATAGTAACTGGTCCTTAATCTCTAATTAAAATACATAGCAATCCCCAACCTAGATCGGTAAAACAGAATAAAAACTCACTGATTCCCTATTGATCTGAAACTAGCAGCACTGAAAACAATATCTGAACGATATCCCAGTTATAACAGAACGAACAGAAATTCTATTTTTCAGCCCCAGTAAATCTCAGTATCTTCAAAGCAGAACTTTACGCCATCGTCCATTCCCATAATATACTGCGAAAGAACATAGTCAAATACCAGTATAGTTATCCTACTCACGGATTCAGCCTCAGTGTGTCAAAGTCTAGAATTGTTTCACCACAACAAACCTCATATAATATAATTACTTTCTTTTAAATTATTCTCTCTTTATTACACGTGCCGAATAAACCACTTATTCGTGGGTGGGGCATGTCAGGTAATATAAGACGGCATCAAACTAGCCAACATCACCCGATAAATGTTAAGATCCCACTCATATGCATAATAAGAAAGATCAAGTGTAATGCCCCCCCGATTCGAGGAATGGTCAATAGGTTTTTATTATTTTGGAAAGTGCAACTGAAAGTAAGGACCACTTCGTAGGGTTGGGCGATAGTCCCTGATAGTTAGGACTACCGATAGCCGATCCTATCGGTTGAGAATTTCTATCGATTGCTATCGATAGTTTTTCGATAGTTGCTTACTTTTTTTTCCAAAGCTATTGACTAAAGATTTTAACTAAGCTTTAATTAAATTCAAATTATCTACTTACAATTTGAAATTTACAGGATTATAAACTATATGATTACATCATAAAGATGAGAAAAAAAACTATTTATTGAAACAAACAATAATAATAAACAAATCAAATCTTCAGAAAAGAAAATAATTTCAAGAATCCGTGTGCTCCTTGAACACACCACACATTTCCCTGGAAAGAAAAATTAGCATTTCTTGGCTTTCCTTTGGCCTTGAGGGCAGAACCATGAGTTCTCAGGAATTTCCGAATTCATTTTCTAAAGCACTCGACACTGTGGCCGACAAAGAGCAGATCAGCATAGACATTCAGCCGAGTTCAAACTTGACCGTAAAAAAGGATCTATCGATAGTCGGACACTACGATACTGACCATCGATAGGCATGACCTATCGATATATCGGATAGGAACTTCGCCACCCTCTTAGAGATTGTGTAGAGGATGGGCTTAGGCTACTACCATGCCGGAACACAGGCATATGCGTAAAGAGAGGAAAATATATGTATGAATTAATCTATAATTACAACAAAAAGTCATGGCAAATAAGAAAAAACGTATGACTGTATGATAGCAGATCACTGAAACCCAATCCAGTCAATTGAAGGGCCCCCAAAAAGATACTATCGATCAGTCGAAAACAACTTATCGATAGTGACCATCGCGTGAGGCATGACCTATCCCTATATCATTCGATTAGTAACTATCGACTATCGCCCAACCCTACCCAGCTACAGCCAAAAAAAAACAAAAATACAACAAAAGGTCAGCATTGACTCCATGGGATGTGTGACTCAAGGCTAATCTCGACTCGCCCAAGCTTATTAAAATTTAATCGACTCAAAATTAATCATGGCACAACCCAATAAACACCTCATTGAATGGAACTAGAAGCTCAAAGTAGTATGTGTCCTAAATGCACAATGCCTGGAAGCATCCAAGAAATCGTTTCAACTTTTGTTTTTCAAATTTGCCAAAAAGGTTTTTTTTAATGGAGAGGGTAAGAGTGCGACACGGACTGTTCACGAACGGCCTCTGATATTCATAGGAACTATCAACCAAAGAAGAGGTCCACAATTTAAATAGAATCTTTTATCACAAATAAGTAGTTCTCATTATAAACAGAGATAGTAAAGACAATTGGGACATTCAACTGGGATGTAAAACGCTAAAATACAAAAAAATGCAAGGCAACAAATGATATTCATAATGGCATACCGGCCTGTTTTATATTTTGTGGTGCCTTCTGGTTTTCCATTTAGCTAATGAATCCTCGTTAATTCTACTTTGATCAGATTGCTACACTGGCCAATATAGGACTTGCGTTAACAAGTCTTGAATCAAAAAATAAAAAGATTATAACGGATATAACATGAACCATATAGGCCGTTCTATGAGGTCGAGGACTCAAATGCCGGAAATAATCATCATGTCTCACCTTATTTAAGAAGAACCGGGGGTTCCACAAACTTCATAATTATCAGAAACTCTGGCATTGCCTGACACAACAACTCAAGATTTATTTCCCCACGTATTTTAGTTTAACCGGTTGATGAAATACCCGTACATACAAACCTTTAAATTGGAACTTTAATTATTCATTTAGTACTATCAATTGGCCAATCCAATAATACAAACTGGACTTAACAGCCAGGTGAACTGTTGAGAAAGACAAAGGCAAATGAACTGGACTTTCAAACGAATGCTATGTTGTCAATGTATTTCGATTAATCGGTGTCAATTCCATCAAACTACTCATACTGCTTTCACTCGACCGTACAACCTCAAACGCGAACTGCTGACTAGCGGCCAGAGGTGCAAGCAAAGATGCCGGTAATTAAGTCGGAGGGGGGGCAACGATCCAGCAGATGTGTGTGAACCTGTCACAGATGTGTGTGTGAAAAGCCTCACATCGCAAGCTAACCACAATCAACGAGGAAAGGTGTATAGTAAAAATCGGCGGAGAGTAGCTGAATCTGAGCACACTATGACGCATGGCTCCACTCTACACACTAGACACTCGTCAAACAACGCATTTAGAACACAGAGATGGAATTGCCATAAAGGAGGGTTGTCGACTAGTCCATATTGAATTGCTACTATCAGATAAGTGACGTACATTCGTCATGCCTACGGATGGTCACTATATCGATATGGCATCGACTACACTGAGTAGGGGATCTTTTTACCACTCAAAGTTTTAAAACAACATCTCTCGCGAACGTAATTAATATGCCTGAATCTGTCTCAAGTCCAGTGTCGAGTTCTTTTTAAATTGAATTCGCCGAAACTCCTAGAGAGCCCTCGAGGGCTTCACATCAATATGAATTAAGCAAGCCAAGGACAAGTAGCAATGTAGTTGGGGTTCTTTTTTTTGTAGTTTTTCTTTCCGCTTCCGTGAAAATAATGTGGCTACAAGCAGCACAACTTGACCCCTTGAACTTTACCTATTTCATGATTTGTTCTTTTCTGTATGAAGATTGTTTGTTTCATAATATTAGTGTAACCATATCAATTATTAAATACGTCTTTTTTTATGTAAAATTCAAATAAGAGTAGAGAGAACCAGATACCTACTCCTTTCCATAATAAACTAACCCCTCAGCCAAATCCACTTGCCTTGCCCACACGTACGGAATTACTGTCCATTCCATTCCTGGCAGGGCCCCCCCCCCCCCCACCCCCCGCCATCCTCCGAGGCGCCTGAAAGAGTAAGATAGCCTCGGGAATCTTATTCTTTTGTAACTTTCATTAGGAGTACTACCACTGGGTAGTTCCCTCTACACGTCTTATCTTAATCATGTTACATATGGCATTGTATCCAGCATATTTACTGCGATGTGGGTATATATTTAATATAGTTAGAAATTTCAATTAATAAAAGATTTCAAAAATAAATAAATGAATTAAAGATAGTTTTGTTCTCTTCCAGCTTATCATAGGCATAATCTTTATCATTAGTCTTAATATACATCTGATAATCCTGCCAAATTTTAAAGTAGCCTAAGTAGATAACATGAAATGTACACATTAAATATAGCTTGAAATTTTTTTATTGAAATTGCTTTTGCGACACAAAAAATGCGAAGGCCAAATATCCCCTTTTTTGAAAACACTATCGAACATCAAGCGCATAGGTTCTTCAATCGCTAGCCAGCGGCCTGTCCGAATTAGTGCTATCGTACTATCGACCAACCCTAGCCCTGAAGAATGAGACCATCCATCTCTGCAGAGCACTCCATCCATGAAGGAAAAGAAAAGATTATTGGTGCTCAGCGAGAAAACAAAGCTAAATAGGCCTTATAACATATGTTTTTAGTTGGAAGTCAGTACTCTGTAGCCTAAACATTTCCAATACATTCATGTCCCAATTGCAAGTAGCCTGGTCCAGGATTGTTAAAGATTTAAAATGCTATTACTTTTATTACAAAAATAAAACTCGTACGGCAATTGTATCCAAATCGGATATCTATGGGATGTTTCTAAACGAGTGAGAAGGCGATAGGGTCTACTTGTTATATTTCGATTTTGTTACGGAAAACAAGCATATCTGTAAAAAAAAGAAATACCATTTTGTACAATATAACGCTTGCGTTTAAATTATGAAATTCCGTAATTTATGTATTTCATCACCCTATAGTAATGATCTCATTTAGTTACGTTACTAATGAAACACTGTGGTCACGAACGCCCACTCATAACTAAAGAAAAAAAAAGTAGAGTTGAACATCAAAAAGTTCATATCTACTCGATTTACAGCATAAATAGGTCTGGTTACGCCGTTTTCGCTCGGTGTCTTCCTATGTTTTAACCTAACACGCTTGGTACTGGCCAGTAGCCCACAAGGATAACAGAACGCTTAAGTTGTTTAATATCGGTACTTAGATTTGGATGCGATTTCGGTATCAGTTATATTTTGCTTCTGCTGAGTTATGATTTTTTAAATCATGAACCATATTGGGTTATTGCCTGAAATGGATGAGGTTTGACGACAGTTTTCCTTTGTCAAATAATCCCCCCCCCCAAAATTATAAAAATTTATAAACTTTTTTTTTTTTGCATTTATTGATAGTTACAACAACTGTATAAAATAATATACAACCAGTAAATGTCGTTGTCCATGTGAATCAATGAGCCATGCAAATAACCTTGCTGCAAGCAACAAACCAATTCACATGAAGTAGCACATTCAATAAAACCTACACTACAGAAGTGATACTCATAATCCCATCGTACTTATTCAGACTACCTCGCGACGATAAAGATTATCAGGGATGCGGGAGGAGTGAAGCAAGGTTGGGAAGACTAGTGACGATGATAGGTGGGTGTATGAAAGCTTACTATGCAGAAGGCATAGGTAATACTAGGTTGGGCCTCTAAATCAGAAACATGATAGAAACATTAAGATTCTTTATGGATAAGTTTATTTTGAGTCACAAAGGAGCATTGCAGGATTTTTCGGAAGCGATTTTGCGATTGGAAAGGATTGGGCATACGAGATGAATTGGTATGGTATTAGCAAGAGCCCCACAAGCTTCTCAACTCCGTACGATCCCAAATAGCCAGTCTTATTTTTTATCATGCGATGTTGTAGAGTTTACGACGAAGGCGTAAAGGTTTATTTGATTGCGCGATATTATATTTTGATTCCTCCATTTTTGGACAACCATTCTTGAAGGTTTAGGATATGGCGATATGATGCTGGAGTGCTTTGAGAAGGCAATAAAGGGATCATTGCCTTTACTGATAACACACATGTGTCATCGGCGCTGAAGTGGGTGAGGCGACATAGTTGGTATGGAGGCAGGATGAGTTGGGATGTCAGCCCTTTTTAGTATACTCAGAATAACTCTAATGAAACTGTAAATGACTGGTTATATTTAATAAACGAATACAATTATTAAACTCAGAATAAATTAGTTAATATTTATAAAACACATGTGTCTAGGAAGGTAACGTCACTTCTATCTTTTTTCTTCACGATTCTTTGTGGTGTCATGATATGACCACCACATCACTCCCCCCTCAGTGTAACACTTACTAGATGTGGCAAGGCAATCTAAATCTTCGGCCTGAAGATGCTATTGTGTCTTGGTGACGAGGGGGCTTGAGAAACGAACTGTTTTCCTTGGCTTACTTTCCTCGGATTTCTGTGGATGATAAGTGTTCTGTGTAAGTTGTTGCCGGGATTCGGGTGTGTCTGTCGCTGCTGTGTAGGCTGGCTTTAGTCTATCTCGTGATACTACAGCCGGTTTGCCGTTGATGTTAATGGTGAAGGTCTTTTCCGTTCGTTCAATGACTTTATGTGGTCCGGTGTAGGCTGGTGTTAGGGGAGGTCGGCAAGCATCGTCCCTGAGAAAAACAAAACTACTGGTGTGCAGATTGGGGTGATTATAAATTTTTGGCTGGCAGTGCCAGACTGGCGAGGAAGGCTTGCTTTGCCTCAATATGTCAGCGAGGTTGGCTGCAAAAGTTGACTGAGGAATCTCTGGGCCGGTTTTGTCTAAAAACAGATCCCCAGGCAATCGTAGCTTGGTGCCGTATACTAATTCGGCTGGACTGGATTGTAAGTCCTCCTTCACGCATGAGCGCAGACCCAGAAGAACGGCCGGCAGATGCTCTGTCCAAGGCCTGCTGGTTTTTTGGAGTCGGCATGTAAGAGCCGTCTTGAGGGATCTATGCCATCTCTCGAGGAGCCCATTGCTCTGAGGGTGGTAAGCCGTAGTGTGCTGTATTTTAGCACCCATTCTGTGTGACAACGCCTGAAAGAGGTTCGATTCAAAATTTCGTCCTTGGTCGGTTATAATTTGAGTGGGTGTGCCAAAACGAGAAATCCAGTGCTCCCAAAAGGCTGCTGCGACTGTTTCCGCAGTTTGGTCAGGTAAAGGAATGGCTTCCGGCCAACGGGTGTATCGATCCATGCAGGTAAGGAGGAACCTGTTACCTTTAGCCAAAGGCAGTGGTCCAACGATGTCGAGGTGGACGCAGGCAAAGCGTTGATCGGGTGTTTTTAATGGCATCAAAGGTGTCTTCTCATGTTGATTTATTTTGGCCTTTTGGCACTCAATACATTGCTTGACGAAAGCTGTAATGTACTTAGATATGTGTGGCCAGAAATAACGCTCCTTAATGAGTTTTAAGGTTGACGTCCGACCTGGGTGGGAAAAATTATGTAAGTGTTCGCAAATTATTTGCCGGAATCGTTGTGGTACATAAGGAAGATGTTTGCCATTGTATACCTTGCAATACAGGATTGATGATGTATCTAACTGCACTGGTGTCAGGCCAGGTGTTTTCGAGCTTTGTATGAGATAGTTTAATTCGTTGTCGTTCTGCTGTGCTGCAGCGAGTTCTTCAGATGTAGGGATGCGTTGTGAGATGGACTCTATCCTGGACAAGGTATCAGCCACAATGTTTTTGGTCCCTGATATGTGTCGTATGTCGCACGTAAATTCCGAGATATAAGAGAGCTGTCGTGTTTGTCTGGGACTAGCTGTATCTGATGTCCGTCGCAGTGCGTAAGTAAGAGGTTTGTGATCTGTAAAACACGCAAAACTTTGCCCTTCCAACATGTGCTTGAAATGTTTTATGGCGCAGTATATGGCGAGTAACTCTCTATCGTATGTGGAATATAAAACCTCTGTAGGGGTCAACTTTCTGGAGAAAAAACCCCGAGTGGTTGTATAACGCCGTTAACTATTTGCTGCAAAACCCCGCCTATTGCTACATCAGAAGCGTCCGTGTACAGTTGTAGCGTGCCCAAAGGGTTTGGGTGATGTAAAAGCGCCACTCGTTCCAAAGCTTGTTTACTTTCCTGGAAAGCGGTATCCAATTCGGTTGTCCAGGTAATAACGGAGTGTTTTGCCCCCGTTATGGCATTTAACGGTGCCTGGCTATGTGCAGCATGTGGAATAAACCTTCTATAGAAGTTAAGCATACCCAAAAATCTGCGGAGTTGTGAGATTGTATTGGGGCGCGGAAACTCCTTGATTGATTTTATTTTATTCTCAATTGGTCTAATGCCAAATTCCGAAATCTCATGGCCCAGAAATGATACCGACGGTTTGCAGAAAAAACGCATTTTGATAAGTTTAACGTGATGCCACATTCTTTTAGGCGTTGGAAGACTGTTTCTAGGTTTTGCATGTGTTCGTTTAGGTTGTCTGAAGCTATGAGGATGTCGTCTAAGTATATGAAGCAAAATGGAAGATTGTGAAGGATTTTATGAATAAAGCGTTGAAAGGTCTGAGCCGCGTTTCTCAATCCAAATGGCATAAAAAGAAATTCATATAAACCAAATGGGGTTGTTATGGCGGTTTTTTTTCGACATGTTCAGGTGCTACTGGAATCTGTTGGTAAGCTCGTACTAAGTCGATGGTAGAAAAAATTTTTTTGTTGTGTAAAAAATTAGACGTGTCCTGGATATTGGGAAGTGGGTATCTATCGGGTATGGTAACCGAGTTCAATAATCTATAATCCCCACATGGTCGCCATTCCCCGTTCTTTTTCTTCACCATATGTAAGGGACTAGCCCATGAACTGCTCGAAGGGCGACATAGACCTAAAGATTCCATGGTTTCAAATACGTTTTTGGCCAGCAGTAGTTTGTCAGGTGCTAATCTTCTAGGTCTACAACTCACGGGATTTCCTTTAGTTTCGATGCGATGTTGTGTTGAGTGCTTCACTTTTGTGACTTCTTGCAAAGTGGGTGGAGAGTCTAAACCGTATGTTTTAAGTAGCGCTTTTATAGGGTCGATTGGATCAATTATGCTGATTCTGCCTGTTGGTTCGATGTCGCATTGGAAAACGGATGTACGTAGAGGAAGAAATGAGTTCCTATCGATGATTTTTTTTTCCGGGTAAATCAACCAAAAGATTAAAATGTGTGATGAAGTCGGATCCGATTATAGGTTTGGAGACGTCAGCTATGAGAAATGAGAAATGAAATAACTTTGAAAGTCCAAAGTCCAATTTAAGTTTGCGTTGCCCGTAAACAGCTATGCGCGAGTTGTTCGCTGCGTGCAAGAATTTTGAGGGCGTTGTTTTCCTATCCCCAGATCTTGGAGGAATTATAGATACATCTGCTCCTGTGTCAACTAAAAATGGGACTTTAGTATTTCGGTCAGTTAAGAAAAGGCGGCTTGTCTTCGTGTGGCAGGTGCACGCCGCCGTTGCCTGCCTCAGAACTAGTTTTTTTGAACTGAAAGAGCATGGTGGTTGGCATCTTTTAGCTTCTTTGCCAAATTTTTGGTGATACCAGCACTCCTTAGGGCTGGGGCTGTAATATGCGCGCTGTGAGAAGCCTGACCGCTGTTGTGCTCGTGTTCTGCTTCTGCCTGGGGTTGGTGATCGTCTTCTAAATTGTGAAGAAATTTTTCTTACCTCACCTCTCAATGCCTCTACTTCCTGTCTGAGGTCCGAATCAACTTGTCGATTTTTGTCCGTGATAGTGCAGACGGACGACGGGTTATTAATATCGGCTATGTTGTCTGCAATGTCGCTTAACTTATCTAAGTTCCCGTCTGTCGCCTGTAAAATTGCTTGGGTGGCTACTGGAAGTCTCTGTATCCACAGGTGCTTGATTATTTCTTCTGACATTGACGAAGTTTTCAAAGCTTTCATGTCCCTCAATAGTTGTGAGGGTTTTTTGTCTCCTAATTCTAACCCTGATAGTAACTTACGAGTTTTTTGCTCATTGCTTTCAGTACAACGTTTAATAATGGTTTTTTTAAGCAGAATATAATCGGCTGGGGGATCTGTGGATCGTAAAATATCGGCAACTGACTTTATAGTTTCACTATCCAGATTTGCTACTAGGTGATTAAATTTTGTTATTTCGTTTGTAATTTTTGCTATTTCAAACTGTGCTTCTATTTGTGCGAACCACAGATCTGCTTCAGCTTTCCAAAAGGGTGGAAATTTAATAGAAACATGACTTACAGTGGGTGTTTGCTGATGCTCTGGTTGTGAGTCGCTTTTAAGCTGAGAGATTTCATTTTCTAAAGCAGTGATTTGTTTTTTTTATCGCATCCATTTCGGGGTCACCAATTTAGTATACTCAGAATAACTCTAATGAAACTGTAAATGACTGGTTATATTTAATAAACGAATACAATTATTAAACTCAGAATAAATTAGTTAATATTTATAAAACACATGTGTCTAGGAAGGTAACGTCACTTCTATCTTTTTCTTCACGATTCTTTGTGGTGTCATGATATGACCATAAACCATGATAATGTTTGTTGGTATATTCTCTGAAAATAGAGATTTCTATGTTTGATAGTATGTCACTATAAAACGCACTACTATAAACTGCTATTTGTGAGAACTTTTTATGATAGCTATATTTAGAATAACCTTGATAAACCTTCAAACCATCGTAATTGTAGATAGATTGTAATTAATCGGCATCTTAAAAGCGTTTGTCTTGTTAATGTTGAAGAAATAAAGAAAACTACGAGGAGTTCCTTGTTTTCTAGTCTTGCATGTGTATTCCAAGTTAAACGTTTATTTAAATGGAGTCCAGGGCGCGATCTGTTTAAACAGAGATTAGTGGCGGGGGGTCAGCCCGCCTGTGGTGTAGTGGTTAGCATAGGCAACCTACTAACCCAAGATCGCGGGGTTGCAGCCCGACAGCTACCTTAGGATTTTTTAAAGGAGTAAAAATCTTGCTATGTCGTCTTCGAAGTTACGTAAACTTGGGGTCCCGAGCCGTGCAATGTCAGGTACTCGTTTAAAGATCCCTATCCTCATTATAGCTGTATAGGCATAATTTTAGGACCCCACCGAGCACGCCGATTAGCCATAGCAGCATAAAGTGACGTTAACTAATAACAAACAAACAGAGATTAGTGGAATATTATGAAAGGATACTGTAACAACAAGAGGTTGTGGGGCTTACGCCGAATTAATGCAATTTAAATATTATTCCTGTAGTGTCTCCTATAAATCGCTATCTACATTAAACATGTTCGCATTTATTAAAATTCCCTAGTTGAAGAACTATTCAAACCACGTCTACAATTATTCACTAAACCTCAAGCAATCACAAGTTTGCTATCGTCAATAAAAAAAGTTTTATATCTGCAGCAAGGAATGAAGAAACAAGTAAATCACTAATAATATTCGCACGGTTTTATATTTCTAATTACAATAACTAACATGTGCTTTAATCTTAATTGCAAAAAATGACCCCCTTAGGAATGTTACACTCTTCCATAAGTCTCAATCATTTTATAGTATGACGTCATACATAAAACAAACCCTCCGCACATATTTTTAACCAAAAACACTATGAAGAACACCAGCACAACGCACGCACCACCGAGGAAGCACTCACTGAACACAAACACTAACTGGAGGTTGGCGAGAATATTTTTTTTTTTGTTTCCTTGTGCGCTGTGGATACCGTCTGGCAATCATCTGGGGTGGTCGGCTCTAATTTGATAGACACTGGTGTAGATGTAGGAGTGGGTGATGTATCAACTGTTCCCTATGGCCTAGTTTCGCGGGTTACGTTGGTTGTTGAGGTTTCTCTTGAAATTGTTTGCTCCCTATCACGAAGAGAGAAGTCATGCAGGATCACGTAAATAAGGCGAGATGAAGGAGAACAATTCGATTTCAGATCTGTGAGTCCTTTTTTCATTGAGTCTGACAGACAACGATCGCTTATTCAGTGTCGCTGGAGGTATCCATAGACCTTGGTAGAATTTGGTCAATGGTGCCGCTTGAAATAGGTTCCCATATAGTCTATTTCATAATGCAGTCCCTCCCAGTTTGGTCACAACCACTCCACAACCGGTAGTACCCTTGTCAATTGCGTCACTGTACGAGCGAACATGACTGAGTCTCCTCATTGAAAATGTATGGAATTTTGATGAATCGTTTACTAGTTTGACTTTTCCGTCATCCTGCTCTTAGGATTGCTTACAAGATCCATCGTGGACCGAATGACACTTCCCAGAACAAAGGGATTGCGTTGTCCTTTTTTTTGGTGAGTGAGGACTTTTGGTACTGAAAAAAGGAATTTGTAAAGATGGTGGCTGATGTTGTTGCTTGTAGCTCCTGAAGTGAGTAGCATTCTCTTCAATGTCTGAACACTACGTACTGCCTGACCATTAGTCGATGGATGGAAACTGCTCTGTCGTGAAAGCGCACCTTGTTTGTTAGAAATCCTGGAAATATTCTGAGCAGACTGTGGACCGTTGTCACAACGATTTTTACTTGGGAACACGAACTGAGCAAAGGCATCTTCAAGATTTGGCTGTGGTTTGTGAAGTAGTTGAGTTCGTAATTGCAACTGTCCCATCCACTTAGAGTGATGCTCGACATTATCAGCAGGTTTCCTGCCCAAGCAACCGAACAATAGTCTACGTGAATTCTTGCCCATGGAGGCGTTTGGGTATTCCAGTGAAGTGAAACGAAACTGACGAGGCATCTTATTTCTATATATTTCAATCTCATTTACATATATCTGTAGAATTTATTCTCCCCCAAAAGTTCACTTATTAATAAACTGCTTTTAATGGGATTGAAGATTAGGTTGACGGCAATTAGTAGTAGTAAATGTTTTTAATACTACTGTTAGATATTTGGACTATGCCTCTGTCCTCTGGAAATCCTGAATTGATTTCTTCTTCTCCAAAAAACTTAGGTCCCTATGTTATGTTTTATCTTATATGTGTTAATGCCTGTTACACACCTATATTTTAACAACTGCCCCTAACCCTGTAAAAAATGAGTTTTTTAAAATGATGAAATACATTCCATTATACCAGTTATACTTTCTAAACAAATATCACGTCTTATGTTTGGTATCACCCTAATAAATTTATATTCATGCACAATTATTTTTCTTTCTTCTTGTTAATTCACTTAGAGATATTATGTTTCTCTTGATATTTTGTTTTTTACGTTAATGTTTAAGTGTTGTACAGTAATATGTTATTATATTATTGTTACTTATTTTAAATGAACAAGGACTGCCGCACTTCGTATTTGAATAAATTTAAACGACATATTTTATAACTTCGACATGATTTTGCTCAAGAGTTTGAATTGTGTATGGGGAAATACTTTGGAGGACCCAAACTTTGTGTAGAGACCTTTCCCTCTGAATGAGAAGACATCACCACAATAATATAATAATGAGAAAAATCTTAAGTAAACATGGGTTTTGAAAGCCTGTGTTATCTTTAAAAAATATATTAAATGTGTAATTATAAAATATTGAATATGTAAAGATTGTTTCATATAATTATTTTACCAACCCATTTATTGAAATAAAACTATTTTCATTTATGGGCATTAAATTTTATGAATTAGGAGAGGTTATATTTTACTTGGACCATATTATTGAAATATCAAAAAATAATATACAAATAGATAGATCTTAACATGTTTAATTTAAATATCAAAGGTTATAGTGAGTGCTTATTAACATCATATTAAATTTAAAATGTAAGTTATATAAATGTGAATACATATAAACAAATATATAATATAATGCCTTTATATATTTGTAAATTAAACCTAAAAAAAGTTGGAAATTTTTAAAATATATATATTCCACCAAAAACATGATTCATTTAATTTTCACATTTATTTTATATTTTTACAAACTGTGCATTATTTGCTGGGATTATCTAGAATGATTATATTGGCATTTATAATATATTACAGGAATTAAAAGGTAATGTAATTTGTAGATTTAGTTTAATTTTTTTTTTTCTTTTTACAAAAAGTAAGAAAACAATTACATATTTTGATTTAATAATTTATAATACTTTTTTTTTTAAGATTAATGAAATTAATACCTCTATCAGTCTCATTAAAATATTAATTATGCCTCGCTGCTGAAGTGAGTTGTTATTATAAAATGATCAAAATGGTTACTTATTTTAAAAAACCAGGGAAAACGAAAACCATTGAATTTTAGCTTTTTCTTCACAATTTTATAAATTTTTAGTGGGAAGGTAGGATAAGATCGTACTACTGAATAATAATACTGTTATGCTGTCTTTTATATTTCAACTTTAAAACTTTTCTATCCAATTTTGTTGACTAGTTTTAAAGGCTTTGCATCTCAATGATTGTTCTCCGTTTTTCTGTTAAACATTTTTTCAAATTGATTTAGATCTAATAGAAATAAATATTGACACCACAGTTAGTGATATAATTGAAATATAAGGTTTTGTAATAGTGAGAGAAAATATTTAATATTATATTTTTGTTATTCTTCATTTTGTATATTTTGTTTTTTTTTTTCTATGAATAGTAAATCAAACTTAATGATGAATTTGGTGGTTATATTGTTTGTATAGCGATGACAAATCACTACTGCCAAGTATTATACAGATAAATTTAATTTTTTAATATTTTTTTAATTATTAATGTTGTTATAGTGCACTATTCTTTTTGATGTAGGTGTTAAAGTTTTGTATTGTTGTTTATTATTTTAATTTGTGAATTTTCAGTACTGTATATTGATTTTTTTTTTTTTTTTTTTTTGTTTCCATAGGCAGCTGTCCCATTAGCCTGGAAAATCGAGGCTGTATTTTGTATAATGATTTTAAAAGTAATAAATATTTGATATGAGTTTTTTATTGATTTTGACACATTCTATTAATTTTATAAATTCCAACTTATGAATTCAAAGAAAATTTTGACACAGGTCGATACCGCCTTATCAATAACATTATAGATTTCGGGTAGAATTTAAACGTTGTAAGGATTCGATACAAGATGAATTGGATGGTTCAGTGGAGCCACAAAGCTCAACTCTGTATGTCCAAATTGGTCTAATTATTGTTATGTAAATGAGTCTTTTGTAATTAAGTGGAAGGTTGGAACGTTTGTCAAGTAAATGTTGAAGTAGTAAAAAGCGATGGGCAGTTTCTAGTCGTTTTAGTCTTGTATATGGATTCCAAGTAAGACGTTTGTCCAGATGGAGTCCTCAGTAGCGGATCTGTTCAACAGGGATTAGTGGAACATCGTTCCTACAAGGATACTGTAGGACAGGAAGTCGTAGGTTTAGCTGATGTCTACCAGACTTACTGAACAGAACGAACCGGCTGCTTTCCAAACAGCCAAAAGAAAATAAGTCTACTAGACTTATGGCAGATATGACTTTATACACCCACCAGTTTTATTAAGAAGGCATATAGTTGAATTATAGCTCAATGATTTATAGTTTTGATCAACATCTGCTATCTGAGCATCTAGTTTTAACTGAGCTTTTTCTAAGCGGTGATTTTCCACAAATAAGTCTTCTAATTACCCTTTTCTTTCGTACTTGTTTCTATCACAACTCCTTTTTTAGTTATTGGCCCTTAATTAAGTAGAAGTCCACATTTTCTTTCAGAATCGATGCATCCTTGATACTTGCTTACATTAAGGACTGGTAAACTTTATGAGACTGACCCATAATATGTACATTCAGTCATGGTTGACAAGCTTTAAACAAATGGTGTGGTTTATTGTTTATTTTGTTTTAAAGATATAACAAAGTAATATAAAGTAAGGAACCGATATTATCTCCTTAATAGTAGTGAAAACCGCAGCTACCAGCTGTTCTTTTAAAAGTAATAAAATAAGAAATAAATTGTAAAAGCAGAATTTTGAATGTAAAAATTAAACAAATAAGAATATAATTAATAAAAATAATATAGCGAATCACAATTAAAAAAAAAGGCCACACCTCCTTAAGCATATTCTAGAGTAAGGGTTAGAGCTGTTATTGATCACTCCAAAATATGCAAAAGGTAAATAACAAACAAATCGAAATATCAAAAAGTAACTTAATCAGGGATAAAGTAATTTCGTTGGAAGTATAAGCTTCTAGCTGAGAATAGCAGACCAATTATTATTTTTTATTATTTTAATTGTAATTTATTATATATATTTTTTTTCGTATCAACCACTTTGGTCATGTTGAATCAATTATTTTCTCATGGATGCTTCTTTGTGCTTCCTCCAGTACTCCTTCATTCTCTCCTCTGATACTACAGTACCTCTTCTAGCTTTGGGTTGTTCTTGGAATCTTTTATTTTCATCTTTCAACAATTTCCTTAAATGTAGGGTGTTTTTTATTGGATTATCTGTAATATTAAATTCATAAAAATCAAGTTGAACTTGTTTGAACCAGTTACATTTTGTCTTTCTATTTTTGAAAAAGTCGAATACCTATTTAGTGAGTCTATTTTCATTCATTCTAAATATGTGTTTTTAAAATTTATTCTTCTTTTCCTTATAGTATCTGAAAGCTGTTCAAACTTCTTGTGCTTGTGATGGTAAAACACAATAAATTAAGTTATTCTCAAAATGAGTAAATAAAAATAAAGCAATATTGTTGAACCCAAACTGTTATCCTTAAAGTGGAGGGGATTTTAGGCCTTGCTTTTAATTTTAGGTTGTTCACTAAAAACGATTCTATTGTAGCCAGACTACATTAACATTAAAACTAGACATTTCATGTATACTTTTTTCTACTATAATTTCTCTTTAAAAACGGCAATACAAGGGAAATGTATATTGAAAAAACAATGTTGATATATATACTTTAATAAAAGTAGTAAAGTCAAAAAGTAATGTATGTTGTTTAAATAAAGTATTATCTTTAAAATAATACATTTTTTGATTGAACAACATCATCGTAATAATAAACATGAAGCAATTAATTATTATTAATAAACACCCAAATGATCGTATGTTATAGGTATTTTATTAAAAAATGAATAATTATTTTTAATAAATAGTTTGAAGGGTGTAGTTTATAGTTCATTTTTATGTTTACAAATAATTGAAGTGATTAACAGTAAGAACTTGAAATTATCTTATTAATTGTAGTAAAAAACACTAGGGGTTGTAATCACAGCTGTGGACAGAAAGAAATGATAACATAAATTTAAAGAAAGTTAAAAAAGATTTAACCTCCATAAGATGCAAAAGGTATTATGAAAACAACAAATTAAAATGAATTGTTGGTTATTAACTAACCCAACTTATATTAAAAATATATTTACCTAATCTATACTTAAAATCATAAGACATTATTATGACCCTGATGGCAAAACATATTCATTTGGTTGATAGAGACCAGTTCAAATTGAGCAATCCTCTAATTTACTACAAATCATTTAGTGATAGTATCATATAATAAATTAAGGAACTCATTTATCAACCTGGCTAAATACTGTACCTATTTAATCAAGCTTATCAGGTAAGAATCCCTTCTTAAATAGAAATAGCCTAAATAAATTGTAAATTTTATATTGACTGGTAAATAATGGACACCTTACAAAGTAAGCCATTTAAAAAACAAAACTTTAAACAAACAGAAGCTGATAAAAGTAAATTTTCTCCCAAAACATGATGTAATTAGGTTTAAGTTAGTTTCAGCCACTAAATCACTTTTTAAAAATGTGGATCTTATGGATTACATGAGATATTTCATTAAGGAATGGAATGGAGTCAAATATGAAAAACAAATGGGCTTTATATTCAGTTTGAATCTATGGATAAGGAAAAAATGAAACATAACTTAGGCATAAAACAAAACAAATGACTTCTGTATATTTACATTCAAAATTAACACTGTGAACTTGAATCTTTATTAATCAGATTGAGAACATCGGCCTGCCACTTGGCTATAGTCAAAGTATCTTCATGGCTCATCTTTGGAGACTCTGTCAAACCTAAAATAAGAGAAAAACATTAATATCATAAAGATACAACTACAATAAAACTCAAAATCATACTAATCCAACCTTTTTCGAGACACTCCCGAACTTCTTTGACCTCATATAAGAGACCATGACAGCCGCTAAATACTTTTCTTCCTCCTATTACAGGAAAAGAAAATCTGTTCTCTTCTCCATCATTGATTGACATCACAGTTGGTGCCCAGAATGGATCCTTGATCTATAAACCAAAAATATATAATAAAAGTGTTAAATTATGTATAATAAACGTAAAGGGATCTGTGAAACATTTTAAGACTGGACAGTTCTAAAAATAAATAAAATAATCTAATAAGTTCTAAAAAATAATCTTACATTATACTGCCAAATGGATTTGAATAATTAGAATTAGTAATAATTCTGCAGAAGTAATTCTTAAAGTATGATGGATATTCTTGGTAGAAAAAAAGAAGAAATAAACATTAAAATATTTTACCTTAATGTGCCCTTTTGTCCCATATATAACAGCAGAGTTGTCCATCCTTATTCGGCTATGGGTACAGAAGCTAGCTGTCCTTCCATTAGGATATTTCATTATATATTCAATACTTTCGTCGACCCCATCTTCCTTGAGATGAGCATCGACAGATATGGAGTGAGGCTCTCTTCCTAATACCAGAATCGCAAGCTGTAGGACATAGGACCCTAAATCAAAGATGGTCCCTCCTCCTAATTCTTTGCTCCTGGAACATTTATAAGGTATGAATACATAAAACAGAAACACTTACATCTAAAGGTATTCATACTTCTAATCTAAAGGTATTCATACTTCATTTGAGCTGGAGAATCCATGGGCATACCGAACACTGCTCTTAAAAACATAACGTCACCAATAACATTTGATGAAAGTAGTTGCATCACTTCACTGTATAAGGGGAAGAATCGGGACCAGATCCCTTCCATAAGAAAACACTTCTTCTTTTTTGCTAACTTAAAAATTAAAATAAAGAAAATTAAATCATTGGACTTAAGCTTATTATTAAATAAGGATGTACTATTTTGGGGGCAATAATCATGCTTTGATATTCTAATATTACACAATAATGTGGTAGATATATCTATGATCTATGTTCACTGAATGATTTCCTCCTCCCCAATCGGAATGAAAAAAAAAAAAAAAAAAAAAAAATGGAAGGTTCAGATACCTCCTATTGCTCTTGAGCTCAGCAAGTTTTTTGTTGTTATTATAAAAATGTCTGTGAACAACATTTTTTTGTGTTGACATAGTGTGAATAATAAATAAATATACCAGTTCAATGAATATTATCAATTTAGCAAATATTATGGAGAATATTTTAAAAAAATCTTATTACAAACATTTTTGATTCTTGGATAATAATGGTCCTTAAAAAAATAATAAGGGGGCAGATATGAGGAAAGAGAAAGTTAGCATTAACTGTGCAAAACAAATAAATTTAAAAGAAAGGACAAAGAATTATTGATAATTAAAAAGATGGGTAATGAGGCAGTTGAGAGTAATGAATGGGAAGGAGAATAATGGTATATAACAGAAATAATTATGCAGGACTTACTTTGAGGGAGAGTGACTATCAGAAACTGAGAGATAACAGTGACGGTTAGGCTATTGAAAAGTTTTCAGAAGGATGGGGGGGGAGTGGTCAGGTCAGTCGGGGATATAAACTAAGGAACGGGAGAGGGAGAAAATTTTTTATATGAAATCAAAATAAAAGGTGATAGAGAGATGGTGCGTCAAAACAGGAGAGTGAGGAAGGGAATGGTTAATGCTTACTTTCGCTTTCCTCACATCTGCCCTCTTATTCTTTTCTTTTTATTTTTTTTCCACTATGTATGTTCATGATTATTTTACTACTTATGAAGAGGAAATAGGGATATAGCCTAGAGCCTTTTTTACTAAAATTCTAAAGGATGTAATTAAATCTCACTTCAAAACACAAAACTAGGTCAATTCAACTACTCAAAATATTTACCATAAGTAATTCTTCTGTATGTTCATACTTAATAGTAAGTGGTTTTTCACAGAGAATGTGCTTATTATCCTGCAATAACATCTTACAGATTTCATAATGAGTTGAATTCAACGTTCCCACATACACTATATCTGTAAAATAAAAGAAAAGTGATTAGAATCATTATGCCAACAAAATAAGAATAAGCTTTGTAACTTTGGAGAATAGGTAGTTAGAACTTCAACATTTATGATTACTATCAATCATAATAATATTTACAATATTATTAAATATTTAAGAAAAATATCATTTGGATACCTAATTCATTAATGTTGTTCCATAAGTTCCTTATTTTTTTCATTGTTAGGCTCATATTACAGTTAACTCAAACAAAATCCTGTTAACATACCCAGTTAACTCTTAATCAATTGGATTATATTGCAAGAAATTCTTTCAAAATAAAATAAAGTCATCCCAGAAACCTTAGCTTAGCCAATATTACCTCTGTGTCAGTAAGCATTTTTAAGTCTCAACACAATCAGATGAACAGAACTTTTGAATGCATTAGTCTGTTCCTCCATGACAGTTACAAGTTAAAAATCATTAATGATAGAATCAATATCATATATTAAAATTTCATTGTGACTTTTTAAGAGCAGAGCTCTTAAGATAAGGCAAAACCACATCACATTTTAGTATCAATCATTTGTTATCAACTTCAAAAGCAAGGCATACATCGATATATTCTAAATTCTACTTTTATTTTTGGTTAACTTAACGTTCTTAATAATAAAAAAAACTAATGCAGAGATGGGCTGAATAAGTGATGTGTTGGAGTAATATTCCGTTAATAACTTTTAATTTATTTGGTGTTTCGAACCGATAAGGAGGGTATCGTGAATGATAGTAAAAACAGCAGCGGGCCTATAGCAGTGGGATATATAAGATAAGATGAATCATATAAATAAGATAAGAAAAGATAAATCAGTTTAATAAGCATCGCAATGATGGTTTTTAATTTATTCTATGTTTAAAAGTAAGAAGTAAGAACATTAATATGAACTTTACAAAGTAGGTACCCTTCCTTAAGTAAGTAGACATCTATGTTGGTGGACTGGAGCTGGCTTATCTTACTCATCCAACAGAGGGAAAAAGTATAACTGAAAGATGGAAAAAATATTGATAGCATGAAGCATCCAAATTCTATAAGTGAATAATCACTTAGAAAATAATTAGGAAAGGAGCAATAATAATTGCTAGAGCTTGGTAACTATCACCCCTTTTCCTCGCAATATTCTTTCTATGGATAACAAAAGAAATCAGGTGACTGATGAGCTAGTGTTTAAATATACGTAACTTGTATAGTAAATTAGTTTATTGAATCTTAGTAAGTCGAAAAATGCTTTGTTAATGTATAAGCACTTTTCCTATGTGCATGAAATATAATAAAACAAATACCTATTGAGCCATCTTTTGAAAGCGCTTCGTAAGATTCAAAGACAGCAGGGATGTTATGTTGTTTAGCGAACTTTTCTGCTTTCTCCTTTCTACTTGCAGCGATTGCGAGGAGTAAATGTTCATCCCGGGGCAAATGCTTCAACACATTGGCAAAGTCATGACATATGCTGCCACTGCCTATGATACCCCACTTCAATGTCATATAGGAGTCTTTATGTAAAAAAATCTGAAAAAAAAAAGAAGAACGAGGTTCATGATCACTGTTAATTGTTTGTAAATAATACAAAGACATAAATTTAAATCAAAATACTATGTTCCTTTAATATTATTTTAAAGAATCGTCAAAATGGATAAATGTTTTGGTTACTTGGTTACAGGCAGTAGTAAATATTAATTTAATTGTAATCTAATTATCTAACAAAGAAAATAATAGGATAACTAGGAAGCTTAAGAGGGGTCAATGAAGGGAGAAACAAAAGTTAGCAAACATTAAACTAAAAAACTTGCAGAGTTAATCTAATGTAGAGTAATGATAACGAGAGGTGAATTCACTAGCGTCAATAATAAAAGAGGAGTATAACGGAATAGAAATAAAAAAAGTGTAAAGTAAAAATTAAATAGGAGAATCACTACCTGCAAGGAGACGCTTTAAAAATGCCCTGACTAGAATTGGCGGTTAAGAAATAGCGCCTAAGGAACCTTCTGCTAACCTTAACAGAAAGCTTGACCAATCAGAGGTGGAGGGGAAAATTTTCAAAAATTTAAATAATAAGTCTTTTCTTTATAAATCTTTAAATTTAATTTCATAGTTTTTTTTTTTTTTAAGTTTATTATTTTACTATTTCGTAGGAAGGAGCCATCACATTATACCTATATGGATAGGAGTCCCTCAGAATAATGTGATGGCTCCTTCCTGCGACAAAGTAAAATAATAAAGTTAAAAAAACTATGAAATTAAACTTGAAGATTTATAAAGAAAAGACTTAACAATTAATTTTCTAAAAAAAATTCCCCTCCGCCTATAAACTAAACGAAAACCTTTGTAATTAGTTCTTGTTTGATGTTGGGGAAGAAAACATATGTTGGACTTTATATAAATGGGCCATTCTCATGGCAGTGATTTTTCACTGTCCTGCCAGACTTAAGCTGGAACTTAAACTTCTTAATCAATATTTATAAGGCCCAATTCACACAGAACGGACGTGGCGCGGACTTTTGTCTCTTCGGACATAAAAACAACATTAATAAAATTTGATATTAGAGTTATATACATATATATCAACAATTTAATGGGGGTGAATCATCACATTTAATTTTTTTTTTGGGGGGGGCGAGGGCGAATCGGACATAAAAAAGTTTTTGATAAAATTTGATATTAGAGTATCTGGATATGGAGGACATACATACACACCAACAATTTAATAGGGGTGAAACATTACCAATTTAATTTTTTTTTTTTTTTTTTTGGGGGGGGGCGGGTTTTTTGGGAAAATCTGTTGAGTTTTTTATGTCTGATTCACCCCCCCCCTTCCTCCCCCCCCAAAAAAAATTATATCAGTGATGTTTCACCCCTATTAAATTGTTGGTATATATGTATGTAACTCCAATATCAAATTTTATTAATGTTGTTTTTATGTCCGATTTACCCCTTACCCCAAAAAAGAAAGCTAGAAGCCTAAAAAGAATAAAGAAAAAAAAAAACTCGTGGCGAGGAACTGGCGTGCCCCTTTTTGTACGTCACGAGAGACGGCAAAGAGACGTGGCGAGGGCGTGGCGCAAACATTTGTCTCTTCCGCGTCTCTCCTATTAAACAAACGTTCCAATTCACACAGAACGGACGTGACAGAAACGTGGCGCGGGCGGTCGCCCTCCCTTTGTTTAATGACAAACGTGAAAGAGACAAAAGTCCGCGCCACGTCTCTGCCACGTCCGTTCTATGTGAATTGGACCTAGGTGATGTGTTTGGAAGACATTTTTACCCTCAGTTGAGGGTCGGTAAGGACATGCACATAGAGTTATGCCTTAAAAAGAAATATTAAAAATTAAATCTCATTCAATAAAATAGTTGAACAACTAAACTGTTTTTTTGTCAAATTCTTCCAGAATTGATCACAGTTTTTTTATTACTTTAATTTTTTATGTATCAATAATAATAATCTTAATTAAACATGGGGTTTGAAAGCCTGTGTTATCTTTAAAAAAATATATTAAATATGTAATTATAAAATATTGAATATGTAAAGATTGTTTCATATAATTATTTTACCAACCCATTTATTGAAATAAAACTATTTTCATTTATGGGCATTAAATGTTATGAATTATGAGAGGTTATATTTTACTTGGACCATATTTATTGAATATCAAAAAATAATATACAAATAGATAGATCTTAACATGTTTAATTTAAATATAAAGGTTATAGTGAGTGCTTATTAACATCATATTAAATTTAAAATGTAAGTTATAAAATGTGAATACATATAACAAATTATAATATAATGCCTTTATATATTTTTAAATTAAACCTAAAAAAAAGTTGGAATTTTTAAAATATATATATTCCACAAAAAACATGATTCATTTAATTTATCACATTTATTTTATTTTACAAACTGTGCAGTATTTGCTGGGATTATCTAGAATGAATCATATTGGCATTATAATATATTACAGGAATTAAAAGGTAATGTAATTTGTTAGATTTAGTTTAATTTTTTTTTTTTTTTTACAAAAGTAAGAAAACAATTACATATTTTGATTTAATAATTTATAATACTTTTTTTTTTTTTTTTAAGATTAATGAAATTAATACATCTATCAGTCTCATTAAAATATTAAATTATGCCTCGCTGCTGAAGTGATTGTTATTATAAAATGATCAAAATGGTTACTTATTTTAAAAAAACAGGGAAAACGAAAACATTGAATTTTAAATTTTTCTTCACAATTTTATAAATTTTTAGTGGGAAGGTAGGATAAGATATGTACTACTGAATAATAATACTGTTATTGTCTTTTATATTTCAACTTTAAAACTTTTCTATCCAATTTTGTTGACAAAGTTTTAAGGCTTGCATCTAATGATCTGTTCTGTTTTATGTTAAACATTTTTTAAATTGATTTAGATCTAATAGAAATAAATATTGACAAACCAGTTAGTGATATAAATTGAAAATATAAGGTTTTGTAATAGTGAGAGAAAATATTTAATATTATATTTTTGTTATTCTTATTTGTATATATATTTTTTTTTTTTTTCTATGAATAGTAATTCAAACTTAATGATGAATTTTGTTGGTTATATTGTTTGTATACGATGACAAATCACTGCCAAGTATTATATATGATAAATTTAATTTTTTAATATTTTTTTTAAATTATTAATGTTGTTATAGTGCACTATTCTTTTTATGTAGGTGTTAAAGTTTTGTATTGTTGTTTATTATTTTAATTTTTGAATTTCAGTACTGTATATTGATTTTTTTTTTTTTTTTTTTGCATAGGCAGCTGTCCATTAGCCTGGGAAAATCGAGGCTGTATTTTGTATTATGATTTTAAAGTAATAAAATATTTGATATGAGTTTTTTATTGATTTGACACATTCTATTAATTTTATAAATTCCAACTTATGAAGTCAAAGAAAATGTTGAAAACAGGTCGAACGCCTTATCAGAATAAACATTAATGAGATTTTTGGTAGAATTTAAACTACCAAAAGAAGTTTTATAATGGCAATTGTTGAGGTGCGCTGGTTTGTACCAATAATGTGGGTAGCTATTTCAATGAATGTTTACTTGAAGAATATAAAATCCCACTGGATATTATATAATATTTATCTTTGCTAGAGGTTCAGAAACATAGGAAAAGTTCCTATTGAAACCTCTAATGTTTCCCTCCTCACTTGACTGCTACTGGCTCTTTGACCACACTGAAGGAATTAATTTTTAAATTATTTCAAAATATTCATTTTTGGGTTCCCTAGATATTCTCACACTCTTGCTGGTATTTCAAGTTAGGGGGGGCTTTATCCTTACTGCTGGATTTAATTTTTCCTCAGTATCTTACTATTCCAATCAAAAACCATAAAAACTTTTCTGTAATATTGATATCCTCTCCCTGTGTTTCTCCCCTCACCTCTTAAATTCTTAATCAGTATCAACAATATTGAACTTTTTTCTTTGTGAAAGGCTTTTACATTAATGGTCACTCGTTCTCATTACTATCAATAAATCTTCTAGCAGTATTAATAAATATAATAAATTATTGCTATTTTTACAGCTGCAATAGAGAACTGATGTTTTTCCCTTTTGAGGGTCAGAGTGGTGCCGCTGGTCTTTAATGCTGTGATTCTAAAATATTGTATGTAGGAAGGTTCTTGCTCCTGGAAGCAATATTAGTCTCACAAACTTTGTCTTTATGCTTCCATAGCTCGTCATACAGAGTGTGACAACACCAGAATATTAATAATGAGTCACACTCTAGGATCTATTAATTTTCCAAATGGCAATGGATTACAAAGATAGGCAAAGGGGCTAGCTACAAGCATCATCCACAGTAAAAACAAGTTTTTATTTTATCTTAAGGAATAGTTGTTTTTATTTTTTTTTAAAAATATTTATTGAAATTTTTAACTGTATATACAATGTAAAATATAATACATCAAGTAAATGTGATGTCATAGATAAAAATGACACGTCACTTGTTTTTTAAGCAATTACCCATTGGTAGCACTCATAAAGGTTCTATATAATGAAGTACTATATTAGAAGGTCCCAAGGCCATCTTTTCAGGCGCCTCGGAGGGTTATCTGGAGTGGAATGATAAGCAAGTTGTGATACTAATGGGTTTGAATGGTTGTGGAGTTTGCTATGAAAGGATTGATATCTGGTTCGAGCTAAGTCAGAAACGTAAGGTATATTAAGATATACTATAAGGTCTTTGTGGATAAGTTTGTTTGTGACGAAGTAAGGAGAATTTAGGATTTTGGATCTGGGCGGCTCTCAAAAATAAAAACGTACCCAGGAGCCTGATAGAGGCCATCAAATCGACCTACCAGAACCCTAAGGGAATCGTTAGACTCAATGGGGCTGAGTCTGGGTACTTTTATATAGCAAAGGGGGTTAAACAAGGTGACAGCTTGAGCCCTCTGCTATTCCTGCTATTTATGGATGAGATCGCAGCCATTTGTAAAAGAAGAACGGAGCGGACTTTCCTGGGACGAAGGAATCTAAGCCCAGTTGTTATACAGATGCTTCTCTACGCGGATGATGTCGTGCTGATCGCGGACTCAGTTGGGAAGTTACAGGAAGCGGTAACAGAATGGCAAGAAGAACTTCTCCGGAAAGGTATGACGATCAACTCTGGGAAAAGTAAAATCCTACTAACTGGTAGGCGGCATGCAGACGTACATGTGCACTGCAACGGAGAGGAGATGGAGGTCGTGACGGACTTCACCTATCTCGGAACAGTGTTGGACGGTTCTGGTAAGCTGGACATAGAAGTATCCAATAGGATAAGCAAGGCCAATGCAGAGTACTACCAGATATGCAACACAGTAGTGGGAAAGCGAGAGGTGGGAAGGAACGTCAAGCTCCACATCTTCAAGTCGGTGTACATGCCGATATTACTGTACGGAGCTGAAAGCTGGATACTCACGGAGAACCAGGAAAGCAGAGTTACCGCTGCTGAGATGAAGTACCTACGAAGAGTCGCAGGCAAGACAAGAAGAGAGTGCGTCCGCAACGAAAAAATAAGGCAGGAGCTAAATATGATCCCCCTCAAGGATACCCTAGAAATCAGACAGTTGAGATGGTTCGGGCACGTGGTGCGTATGAAGGACCATCTAGACCCACTGAAGACGATGGAATATGTGCCGGAAGGGAAAAGGCCGCGAGGGACGACCCAGGAGGACTTATCTCCAATACATCGAACTCCTAACCAAGAAAAGAGGAAAGACCCTGGAACAAACTAAAACAATGGCGAGGGACCGCGACAAATTCAAATCCTGGCTGGAAGCTCCCCTACGCCGAGAGGCACCATAGGGAGAAGTGAAAGAAGAAGGATTGTAAGGATTGGATACAAGATGAATTGGATGGTTCAGTGGAGCCACAAAGCTCAACTCTGTATGTCCAAATTGGTCTAATTATTGTTATGTAAATGAGTCTTTTGTAATTAAGTGGAAGGGTGGAACGTTTGTCAAGTAAATGTTGAAGTAGTAAAAAGCGATGGGCAGTTTCTAGTCGTTTTAGTCTTGTATATGGATTCCAAGTAAGACGTTTGTCCAGATGGAGTCCTCAGTAGCGGATCTGTTCAACAGGGATTAGTGGAACATCGTTCCTACAAGGATACTGTAGGACAGGAAGTCGTAGGTTTAGCTGATGTCTACCAGACTTACTGAACAGAACGAACCGGCTGCTTTCCAAACAGCCAAAAGAAAATAAGTCTACTAGACTTATGGCAGATATGACTTTTATACACCCACCAGTTTTATTAAGAAGGCATATAGTTGAATTATAGCTCAATGATTTATAGTTTTGATCAACATCTGCTATCTGAGCATCTAGTTTTAACTGAGCTTTTTCTAAGCGGTGATTTTCCACAAATAAGTCTTCTAATTACCCTTTTCTTTCGTACTTGTTTCTATCACAACTCCTTTTTTTAGTTATTGGCCCTTAATTAAGTAGAAGTCCACATTTTCTTTCAGAATCGATGCATCCTTGATACTTGCTTACATTAAGGACTGGTAAACTTTATGAGACTGACCCATAATATGTACATTCAGTCATAGTTGACAAGCTTTAAACAAATGGTGTGGTTTATTGTTTATTTTGTTTTAAAGATATAACAAAGTAATATAAAGTAAGGAACCGATATTATCTCCTTAATAGTAGTGAAAACCGCAGCTACCAGCTGTTCTTTTAAAAGTAATAAAATAAGAAATAAATTGTAAAAGCAGAATTTTGAATGTAAAAATTAAACAAATAAGAATATAATTAATAAAAATAATATAGCGAATCACAATTAAAAAAAAAGGCCACACCTCCTTAAGCATATTCTAGAGTAAGGGTTAGAGCTGTTATTGATCACTCCAAAATATGCAAAAGGTAAATAACAAACAAATCGAAATATCAAAAAGTAACTTAATCAGGGATAAAGTAATTTCGTTGGAAGTATAAGCTTCTAGCTGAGAATAGCAGACCAATTATTATTTTTTATTATTTTAATTGTAATTTATTATATATATTTTTTTTTCGTATCAACCACTTTGGTCATGTTGAATCAATTATTTTCTCATGGATGCTTCTTTGTGCTTCCTCCAGTAATCCTTCATTCTCTCCTCTGATACTACAGTACCTCTTCTAGCTTTGGGTTGTTCTTGGAATCTTTTATTTTCATCTTTCAACAATTTCCTTAAATGTAGGGTGTTTTTTTGGATTATCTGTAATATTAAATTCATAAAAATCAAAATGAACTTGTTTGAACCAGTTACATTTTGTCTTTCTATTTTTGAAAAAGTCGAATACCTATTTAGTGAGTCTATTTTCATTCATTCTAAATATGTGTTTTTAAAATTTATTCTTCTTTTCCTTATAGTATCTGAAAGCTGTTCAAACTTCTTGTGCTTGTGATGGTAAAACACAATAAATTAAGTTATTCTCAAAATGAGTAAATAAAAATAAAGCAATATTGTTGAACCCAAACTGTTATCCTTAAAGTGGAGGGGATTTTAGGCCTTGCTTTTAATTTTAGGTTGTTCACTAAAAACGATTCTATTGTAGCCAGACTACATTAACATTAAAACTAGACATTTCATGTATACTTTTTTCTACTATAATTTCTCTTTAAAAAACGGCAATACAAGGGAAATGTATATTGAAAAAACAATGTTGATATATATACTTTAATAAAAGTAGTAAAGTCAAAAAGTAATGTATGTTGTTTAAATAAAGTATTATCTTTAAAATAATACATTTTTTGATTGAACAACATCATCGTAATAATAAACATGAAGCAATTAATTATTATTAATAAACACCCAAATGATCGTATGTTATAGGTATTTTATTAAAAAATGAATAATTATTTTTAATAAATAGTTTGAAGGGTGTAGTTTATAGTTCATTTTTATGTTTACAAATAATTGAAGTGATTAACAGTAAGAACTTGAAATTATCTTATTAATTGTAGTAAAAAACACTAGGGGTTGTAATCACAGCTGTGGACAGAAAGAAATGATAACATAAATTTAAAGAAAGTTAAAAAAGATTTAACCTCCATAAGATGCAAAAGGTATTATGAAAACAACAAATTAAAATGAATTGTTGGTTATTAACTAACCCAACTTATATTAAAAATATATTTACCTAATCTATACTTAAAATCATAAGACATTATTATGACCCTGATGGCAAAACATATTCATTTGTTGATAGAGACCAGTTCAAATTGAGCAATCCTCTAATTTACTACAAATCATTTAGTGATAGTATCATATAATAAATTAAGGAACTCATTTATCAACCTGGCTAAATACTGTACCTATTTAATCAAGCTTATCAGGTAAGAATCCCTTCTTAAATAGAAATAGCCTAAATAAATTGTAAATTTTATATTGACTGGTAAATAATGGACACCTTACAAAGTAAGCCATTTAAAAACAAAACTTTAAACAAACAGAAGCTGATAAAAGTAAATTTTCTCCCAAAACATGATGTAATTAGGTTTAAGTTAGTTTCAGCCACTAAATCACTTTTTAAAAATGTGGATCTTATGGATTACATGAGATATTTCATTAAGGAATGGAATGGAGTCAAATATGAAAAACAAATGGGCTTTATATTCAGTTTGAATCTATGGATAAGGAAAAAATGAAACATAACTTAGGCATAAAACAAAACAAATGACTTCTGTATATTTACATTCAAAATTAACACTGTGAACTTGAATCTTTATTAATCAGATTGAGAACATCGGCCTGCCACTTGGCTATAGTCAAAGTATCTTCATGGCTCATCTTTGGAGACTCTGTCAAACCTAAAATAAGAGAAAAAACATTAATATCATAAAGATACAACTACAATAAAACTCAAAATCATACTAATCCAACCTTTTTCGAGACACTCCCGAACTTCTTTGACCTCATATAAGAGACCATGACAGCCGCTAAATACTTTTCTTCCTCCTATTACAGGAAAAGAAAATCTGTTCTCTTCTCCATCATTGATTGACATCACAGTTGGTGCCCAGAATGGATCCTTGATCTATAAACCAAAAATATATAATAAAAGTGTTAAATTATGTATAATAAACGTAAAGGGATCTGTGAAACATTTTAAGACTGGACAGTTCTAAAAATAAATAAAATAATCTAATAAGTTCTAAAAAATAATCTTACATTATACTGCCAAATGGATTTGAATAATTAGAATTAGTAATAATTCTGCAGAAGTAATTCTTAAAGTATGATGGATATTCTTGGTAGAAAAAAAGAAGAAATAAACATTAAAATATTTTACCTTAATGTGCCCTTTTGTCCCATATATAACAGCAGAGTTGTCCATCCTTATTCGGCTATGGGTACAGAAGCTAGCTGTCCTTCCATTAGGATATTTCATTATATATTCAATACTTTCGTCGACCCCATCTTCCTTGAGATGAGCATCGACAGATATGGAGTGAGGCTCTCTTCCTAATACCAGAATCGCAAGCTGTAGGACATAGGACCCTAAATCAAAGATGGTCCCTCCTCCTAATTCTTTGCTCCTGGAACATTTATAAGGTATGAATACATAAAACAGAAACACTTACATCTAAAGGTGTTCATACTTCTAATCTAAAGGTATTCATACTTCATTTGAGCTGGAGAATCCATGGGCATACCGAACACTGCTCTTAAAAACATAACGTCACCAATAACATTTGATGAAAGTAGTTGCATCACTTCACTGTATAAGGGGAAGAATCGGGACCAGATCCCTTCCATAAGAAAACACTTCTTCTTTTTTGCTAACTTAAAAATTAAAATAAAGAAAATTAAATCATTGGACTTAAGCTTATTATTAAATAAGGATGTACTATTTTGGGGGCAATAATCATGCTTTGATATTCTAATATTACACAATAATGTGGTAGATATATCTATGATCTATGTTCACTGAATGAATTTCCTCCTCCCCAATCGGAATGAAAAAAAAAAAAAAAAAAAAAAAAATGGAAGGTTCAGATACCTCCTATTGCTCTTGAGCTCAGCAAGTTTTTTGTTGTTATTATAAAAATGTCTGTGAACAACATTTTTTTGTGTTGACATAGTGTGAATAATAAATAAATATACCAATTCAATGAATATTATCAATTTAGCAAATATTATGGAGAATATTTTAAAAAAATCTTATTACAAACATTTTTGATTCTTGGATAATAATGGTCCTTAATATTAATACTCTTCTAGCCCACAACACCTCTTGGATCATGAACTACACGAGGAGCTTTCAGTTCTTTGATAATGATTTTCGTATAAAATAAGCAGACAAGTGGATAGACAGAACTAAAAATATTGTGATTTTAAGATGCAGGTAGTTGGGGTATACAGTCATAGATACACAGCAATGAAAAATAAATTTTAATTTATTATGCCGAAATTTCGACTTGCATTGCAAGCCTTCATCAGGGCTAGAAGAAAAAAGAAAACAAACAACAAGATTATGACAAAATTGCGACTATTGAATAGACAATTAAATTGAAAAGGGATTAAAAAGAGTTTTAATTAAATAAAAGTTAATGAGTAAATACAAAGAATTAATGGCTAAATATAAAAAGCTTTAAATTAATAAGTAGATCCAAGGTAAATGATTTAATGAGGTTAAGTTACTGTGTAAATACAAACGATAAACAACAATAGTAGGAAGTTGACAATATACTTGATAATAAATATCTAAAGTATAGTAATGAGAAGTACAAAGCAGTAAAGGAACGATGAATATTGGGGCACAAGTAACAAAATAATTATAAATGTACATAGTGGAAAAAAAAAAAAAGAATAAGGGGGCAGATGTGAGGAAAGCGAAAGTTAGCATTAACTGTGCAAAACAAATAAATTTAAAAGAAAGGACAAAGAATTATTGATAATTAAAAAGATGGGTAATGAGGCAGTTGAGAGTAATGAATGGGAAGGAGAATAATGGGTTATAATAGAAATAATTATGCAGGACTTACTTTGAGGGAGAGTGACTATCAGAAACTGAGAGATAACAGTGACGGTTAGGCTATTGAAAAGTTTTCAGAAGGATGGGGGGGGGGGAGTGGTCAGGAGGCGGGGATATAAACTAAGGAACGGGAGAGGAAGAAAATTTTTTATATGAAATCAAAATAAAAGGTGATAGAGAGATGGCGCGTCAAAACAGGAGAGTGAGGAAGGGAATGGTTAATGCTTACTTTCGCTTTCCTCACATCTGCCCTCTTATTCTTTTCTTTTTATTTTTTTTCCACTATGTATGTTCATGATTATTTTACTACTTATGAAAAGGAAATAGGGATATAGCCTAGAGCCTTTTTTACTAAAATTCTAAAGGATGTAATTAAATCTCACTTCAAAACACAAAACTAGGTCAATTCAACTACTCAAAATATTTACCATAAGTAATTCTTCTGTATGTTCATACTTAATAGTAAGTGGTTTTTCACAGAGAATGTGCTTATTATCCTGCAATAACATCTTACAGATTTCATAATGAGTTGAATTCAACGTTCCCACATACACTATATCTGCAAAATAAAACAAAAGTGATTAGAATCATTATGCCAACAAAATAAGAATAAGCTTTGTAACTTTGGAGAATAGGTAGTTAGAACTTCAACATTTATGATTACTATCAATCATAATAATATTTACAATATTATTAAATATTTAAGAAAAATATCATTTGGATACCTAATTCATTAATGTTGTTCCATAAGTTCCTTATTTTTTTCATTGTTAGGCTCATATTACAGTTAACTCAAACAAAATCCTGTTAACATACCCAGTTAACTCTTAATCAATTGGATTATATTGCAAGAAATTCTTTCAAAATAAAATAAAGTCATCCCAGAAACCTTAGCTTAGCCAATATTACCTCTGTGTCAGTAAGCATTTTTAAGTCTCAACACAATCAGATGAACAGAACTTTTGAATGCATTAGTCTGTTCCTCCATGACAGTTACAAGTTAAAAATCATTAATGATAGAATCAATATCAATATTAAAATTTCATTGTGACTTTTTAAGAGCAGAGCTCTTAAGATAAGGCAAAACCACATCACATTTTAGTATCAATCATTTGTTATCAACTTCAAAAGCAAGGCATACATCGATATATTCTAAATTCTACTTTTATTTTTGGTTAACTTAACGTTCTTAATAATAAAAAAAACTAATGCAGAGATGGGCTGAATAAGTGATGTGTTGGAGTAATATTTCGTTAATAACTTTTAATTTATTTGGTGTTTCGAACCGATGAGGAGGGTATCATGAATGATAGTAAAAACAGCAGCGGGCCTATAGCAGTGGGATATATAAGATAAGATGAATCATATAAATAAGATAAGAAAAGATAAATCAGTTTAATAAGCATCGCAATGATGGTTTTTAATTTATTCTATGTTTAAAAGTAAGAAGTAAGAACATTAATATGAACTTTACAAAGTAGGTACCCTTCCTTAAGTAAGTAGACATCTATGTTGGTGGACTGGAGCTGGCTTATCTTACTCATCCAACAGAGGGAAAAAGTATAACTGAAAGATGGAAAAAATATTGATAGCATGAAGCATCCAAATTCTATAAGTGAATAATCACTTAGAAAATAATTAGGAAAGGAGCAATAATAATTGCTAGAGCTTGGTAACTATCACCCCTTTTCCTCGCAATATTCTTTCTATGGATCACAAAAGAAATCAGATGACTGATGAGCTAGTGTTTAAATATACGTAACTTGTATAGTAAATTAGTTTATTGAATCTTAGTAAGTCGAAAAATGCTTTGTTAATGTATAAGCACTTTTCCTATGTGCATGAAATATAATAAAACAAATACCTATTGAGCCATCTTTTGAAAGCGCTTCGTAAGATTCAAAGACAGCAGGGATGTTATGTTGTTTAGCGAACTTTTCTGCTTTATCCTTTCTACTTGCAGCGATTGCGAGGAGTAAATGTTCATCCCGGGGCAAATGCTTCAACACATTGGCAAAGTCATGACATATGCTGCCACTGCCTATGATACCCCACTTCAATGTCATATAGGAGTCTTTATGTAAAAAATCTGAAAAAAAAAATTAGAACGAGGTTCATGATCACTGTTAATTGTTTGTAAATAATACAAAGACATAAATTTAAATCAAAATACTATGTTCCTTTAATATTATTTTAAAGAATCGTCAAAATGGATAAATGTTTGGTTACTTGGTTACAGGCAGTAGTAAATATTAATTTAATTGTAATCTAATTATCTAACAAAGAAAATAATAGGATAACTAGGAAGCTTAAGAGGGGTCAATGAAGGGAGAAACAAAAGTTAGCAAACATTAAACTAAAAAACTTGCAGAGTTAATCTAATGTAGAGTAATGATAACCAGAGGTGAATTCACTAGCGTCAATAATAAAACAGGAGTATAACGGAATAAAAATAAAAAAAGTGTAAAGTAAAAATTAAATAGGAGAATCACTACCTGCAAGGAGACGCTTTAAAAATGCCCTGACTAGAATTGGCGGTTAAGAAATAGCGCCTAAGGAACCTTCTGCTAACCTTAACAGAAAGCTTGACCAATCAGAGGTGGAGGGGAAAATTTTCAAAAATTTAAATAATAAGTCTTTTCTTTATAAATCTTTAAATTTAATTTCATAGTTTTTTTTTTTAACTTTATTATTTTACTATTTCGTAGGAAGGAGCCATCACATTATACCTATATGGATAGGAGTCCCTCAGAATAATGTGATGGCTTCTTCCTGCGACAAAGTAAAATAATAAAGTTAAAAAAACTATGAAATTAAACTTGAAGATTTATAAAGAAAAGACTTAACAATTAATTTTCTAAAAAAAATTCCCCTCCGCCTATAAACTAAACGAAAACCTTTGTAATTAGTTCTTGTTTGATGTTGGGGTCCAAGGGCAGTTCCTGCACTAGGGTGGAACAGGGGGGGGGGGGCCTTGCCGCGGACGGCAGGTTTCAGGGGGTGGCAAAATTTTAAATGTTTATAAAAAAAAAAAAAAAAAAAAATAGGTTATTAAAAATGTTTTCAGAATAATAATATCAGAATCAATATTGTTTACTTTCATTTGATTACCTCTCTCCTGATAAATCTCTGGTTCCATCACTGCCTCCATGTTTCATTTCACACTTCATGATAAGTCCTTTTACTTTCACCCGTTTACTTTCAATATTAAAATAAACATAAAATGATACTGTTTTAGTGAGCCTTACGTTATTAGCAGTACTTATAGTATAAATTATTTTTGTATTACTGTTTTGAAAATGATTTATAAAATGAGTTCACGTTATCACTAAGCAGGTAGAAGAAAACATATGTTGGGCGGGTTTTTCGGGAAAATCTGTTGAGTTTTTTATGTCCGATTTTTATCCATTTGAGGACATTAATAATTTTTTAATACGAAAAAAAAATGTTTAAAGAAAGAGTTACGGTCAAGAGCATTTTTATGAAAAGCTCTATAAAATACTTCTAAACAGTGGTAAATAGTAAAAAAAAAAATTGGCCCCACCTGGGAATTCAATAAATAGAAGGTATATTATAATAGAAAACTCAAAAGTAATACAAATTTAATCAATTTAAAAAATTCAATTTTTTTTTTTTTAAAATTTTAGCTGAGGCTATGAGAATGACCCAAATATGTAAAATGTGATGGTCAAGAAACCTACGATTGATAGTGCACATTATTTCACTCCAACCCCCCAGTTGAAATTGTTAATCCAACATAGTCATGCGTGTCATTTAATAACAACAGGGAGGATAAAGGGTTATCTGCACCATTACCTGTTACACCATCGCTGCTGATTTACACCATTATCCGTAAGTCTTTTCGGATTTGCCAGGGGATTGTGATTTGAAGGAGAGGTGATGGTCCAATCCGACAAGGGGAGGTGGGTCTATCTATAAGAGGATTATTTCATGAGTCCCAAAAGCTCCAAGTTCTGTAGGGAAAAGTGGAGCACAGTATAGTATAATGATTAGCATAAGTATAATGATCCTTAGCATCTTAAACAGCTGCCATTGGATGTAAAATTGCATGATAAACGGCAGAATAAACGATTTTTCTTTATTGTAAAATATTTGTTAACAATCTGGCTAATGAAGTTTTGTTCTTGTTGGAAAACTAAAGATTTCTGCTGATTAGATATACGTTCCCTTTAATTTTCAATTATTTGGTGTTTGAATAGTAAACAAAGTTCCATGCAATGTCTAACCAATATAATTTGAACGATTTTTTCTTTTAAATAGTCAAGTGTGGGGCTCAGTGTAACGTAACATCGTATGTGCCTTCTTTGATTGTATATATTTTTTCCAGGTGTGTAACTTCGAAAATAGGTGAAAGAAAAACGAACAGTTGTCAACACAGTGCTAATGACATTAAAGAAAAAAATATATAATATTCTCATATTAAAATTTTGTTTATGCTTAAATTTGATTACCAATAGTTTGTTATGGAACATAACTGAGGTTAACGGTCATTCTCAGATTACTTACCAATATGAAGTCACAAGTCTTTACCGACTTTAATTTTTGGAATTCCTTTAAGCTAAGCCATTAAATGTGCTCTAGGTTCGTAACGCTAATTATCGAAACAATAAAATTGTCAATACTTATCTATTTTGTTAGTTATCTGAACTTAAAAATATCGAAAATGTCAGGACCGTAAACGTCTTCTGTCTTACAAGGGGAGGACACACTCAGTCTCTCACGGATCTTGTTGGCAATTTTTTTGGAGGTTCCTGGTCAAAAAACATTAGACACGTATTTTGCCGCTCCGAACAATGGGCTCTAGGAGCCGAGAAAAAAAATAAAATAGCATTAAACTAGTTTATTTTTTATCTCGAGTTTAAAAAATGATATCGACATGATTCTTGCACCAATGTTTTTAGTTGACAATTTTCTAAATTATGTTTTCAATAAAGGTGGGGTTCCGCATGGAGCAGCCAGCCGCATATATTTTTTCCAGGCGTGTAACTTCGAAAATGCTGCGTTCAGGTTCAGGTTGGTTCCACTACTTCTTCAGCAACATCATGAAGTATTATTGAGCATTTGTCCCATCTTAGATTCAAATCTCCTGAGCCAGTTTCGCCTCTCATTTTCTCTTCTACTTTTTCAGAGAATATTTTGGCGGTATCCTCATCTTTTAATTTATTTACATTAAACTGCTTAAGTGGCTGTGACGCAGGAGTTTTCACTAAGGATATCCTTACGCGAATTCTGACTATCAGAAGGTAGTGATCTGAGTCGATATTAGCACCCCTTTATGAACGAACATCCAGCAGCCTTGATATAGGTCAAGCATTCATTAGTATGTGGTCTATTTAATTTGCAGTTACGCCATTATTAGCCATTTTTATTAATAGAGTTCTTATATTCATCTTTCCTGAGTTCAAGTTTAGTAGACCATCAGGCATGTGATTTTAAATCATGTTTCTGTCTCAGATTATCAGGTTACCTCAGGTGAAAAATATACCTGACATATGCTTCTTGGTTTGAATGAATCCTTACTAATAACATTATTGGCAATCTTCACTTAGACTAAAACAAACCAGCACACCAATATTTTATTCATTAATCTTTTCCTTTATTGGCAACATTTTTTTTTTTTTATAGAAAATATAAAATTCATGGTTTTTTAATCTTCAAATTTTAAATAATTTATTTTGTTAGTCCTTGGTTTTAGCTTTCATTTCTTCCGTCATTACTTACATCTTTCTCATGAGGAGGATCTTACTTATGAGCCTCTATACCCTATAACTAATGAGGATTGGTTCAATTATCCTTTTTAAGATATTAAATAGCTTCTCTTTTTGATATCCCTTTCTTCATATGTAGACATATAGACTTTTATTAGCCTTTTGAACTCATCGAAATAATATTCCATTGCATTGAGGGCTTGACCATGTGCTGTTCATTTATGTATGCAAATACTGACATTGGTTAGAAATTATTATTGACTTAGTTTCAGTATGGATCATACTTTAAAACTGAACTATTATTATGAAAGTAGCAATGAGTAGTATGACATAATTTCAAGGATTTAAGTGATGTCCTGCTGTGCACAGAGACCTCATTCTACCATAATTAAATATTCTCCTTTGATTTGTTAGAAAATGGTTGGTCTTGTTATCCAAGACTTTTATAGTTTAGGTTTGTGACATCAAGCTATATAAACTAAAACTCATGTTATAAAGGTTATAGAAGTTCCTCTCTGGGTTTCTCTGAAACACCATTATAGCTAGTACATTTATTAAATGCATTTGAATCAGCCATCGTTCTGGTGTTTTGCGTTTAAAAGTAATTTTTGTATTATAATACAAAATCATAAATTTTGAGTAAACAGATATTACAAAGGGTTTAAAAAAAATACATGTGTGATCGGAAAGTTGTACTTTTGAGAGGTAGTAGTGTTATCGAGTTTTTGCTGTACAGTGTTCTTACTTTGATTCATGTTTATTTTTAATACATATTATGGAATAAAGCCGACAATTTTAAGGTGTACTTTTTTTCTCTACCATTATAGAGCTAATAGCAATAGCATCTCTCTCAAAGGCATTGTAAGTTGTCAAAGATTAGGTATACATTTTTGTGGCTTTGAAGTAATAAATTGTTGGAGGGGAAATTAGTTGCAATAAAGAAGTTTTACATTTAAAGGATATCCAAATTTTGTTGTTCTTAGTACCCGCATCAATGTCTAGGTTGTTAATTACCATGTTTGTTAATGGACTTACATGTTTGTGGATACATAAGAGTATCCACAGGAAAATGTTTTGATTATTTTTATTTCTTTATCCCTTACCTGTCAGTATTATAGACAATCAGAGAGAGAATTGGGTGACATCAATGTAATAGTTCATGGATCGGGACTTTGAAAATTAAGTTCTTTAAGTATAAAATAGTAGAACGGTCAGAAGAAAAACAATGAATATTTAAATTATATAATTTTCAAGCAGGGTTCAAATAATCATATTTATACTTAAAAAAATATTAACATTCATTATTTTTCTCATTGTCTCTTCACTTTTCATAATTGTGATAGTGCATAATTTTTTATTTTTTATTTTAGACTCAGAAAGTAGGAAACGTGTATCTTCATTGGAAGATGAAAATGCAAAAAAAAGAAAACAAGTCATTCTTGGCCCTGATGAGGATCAAGGAAGTGGATCAGTTCTGATAAACTTGCTGGTTTCTGGGCATGATCTAAATTCTGGTTATATATGCATTGACCCTCGTCAATCCTCCTTAAATAGTATTTTAAAGAAAGAATCCTAACTTTTTTTTATCTATTTTCTTTATTGATTTTTTTTACTTTTTGTTCTCGTCCTCCCTTTCTTTTTAAAATATCTTATAGTTTTTCACTTTCTTTCAGAATATTGTATTACGTTAAAATTTTATATCATGTTATTGCAGTTGAATGTTTATCTTATGTAAATGAATTATATTTTCTAAATTCTTCTATGTATAACAAGGAGTTATTGGTGAAGGTTAGAAGTGTATGAATTTATTATTCTCATTTGTATATAATTAATGATATTATGTATTTTTGCACATAAATGGCACCTGTAACTGGTTATATAGATTTAAGTAGTTATATATATATATATACTTACTGATTCTTGTAATATACTAATACTTGTAAATGTGTACATTAGATTCACAAATAAATTTTCTATGGATTATATTGTAAATAAACACTCACTGGCTAAAATTTGCTAGCATATATCTGTGTAGTGGCTCTAAATGATTTAAATTAGCCACATCAGTTTTATTAATACTTAGCTGAGTCAATAATTTTTTATTTTAATTGAAAAAGGAGTTAACAGCTTTTTGGAATGAAAAAATAATCTTTATTCTAGGATATATTGTCCCCTAAGATTAATATAAATCTGCAGTAAAATGGTACAATAGCCTGGCTACAATTATTTCTGACATAGATAATAGTAGAAATAAAAATGAGGCGTGTAAGTTTAGATAATATTAATTAAAATTGATAATAGAACTTTAAATATATATATTTATATAAGCTTAAGAAAAAAATATTTATAATAAATATAATTACAACATGCTTAGAAAAAAGAAAGATACAAAAATAAAATAAAAGTAAAAGTAATGAATAAGTAAGAAATAGTAAAGGGAGTAAAAACCTATTATGACTTGAATGTTGATTGGAAAAATTATTTATGTATATATTAACTTTATATACTTAGGAGCTGGGTTCTAAACATTACAGTGCATATTTTATCGATGGAATAAAAATTTATTTAGTTTATAAATAATCCTATCTGGCAGTTAGCTTATGTTCATTAATTTTACAAACCATACTTTCAACTTGGGGTAATATTTGATTTAATCTAATGAATGTTCAGATAGTTTCTCAGTACAAACCAAATGCTCTTTTAAACATAATATGCATTGATCTATTTGCATCTGAATTAATGTCGTTTAGGTTGTTGTTAACAGAGATTTTGATATAACATTTCAAAGTTCTATCTGTTTTATTTAATAAAATTTTTAGAACTTATTTCTTTTCTTTTTTTTATTATTGTTGGATATATCTGATATTCAACATTAATATCGCAGAACATAATCAACTATCAAAAAGTGAGATATTTGACTGTCTTTCATTAGCTGCAAGTTTTCTAAAAAATATATATAAGTTGTCATATTTGAAAAAAAAAAAAAAAAAATAAAAGTGGTCTTTATCCTGGCAATAAAGAAAACAATCAAAGTATTACTATCACACTCTTACGTTTTTTATCCTTTTTCCAAGCACTACTTTAGCAGTAGAAAAACCCTGTCTAAATGTTTACTATCTTTATACATGTTTTTATTATTAATCTTGCATACCGTATTTACATTTTATTTTATTTGTTATCTTATTCTATATATTTAATCTAGTTAAATATATCTGTAGAATTTATCTCCCCAAAATTAACTTATAATAAATGCTTTTATGGATTGAAGATTAGGTTGACGCAATTAGTAGTAGTAAATGTTTTAATACTACTGTTATATATTTGACTATGCATCTGTCTCTTGAAATCCTAAATTATTTCTCCAAAAAACTTAGGTCACTATGTTATGTTTTATCTTATATGTGTTAATGCTGTACAACACTATATTTTAACAACTGCCCCTAACCCTGTAAAAATTGAGTTTTTAAAATATGAAATAAATTCCATTATATCATTTATACTTTCTAAACAAATATCAGTCTTATGTTTGGGTATCACCCTAATAAATTTATATTCATGCACAATTATTTTTTCTTCTTTGTTAATCACTTAGAGATATTATGTTTCTCTTGATATTTTGTTTTTACGTTATAGTGTTGTACAGTAATATGTATTATATTTATTGTTACTTATTTTAAATGAAAAAGGACTGCCCACTTCGTATTTGAATAAATTTAAACGAATAGTTATAAACTTCTACATGATTTTGCTCAAGAGTTGAATTTGTTATGGGGAAATACTTTGGAGGACCCAAACTTTGTGTAGAGACCTTTCCCTCTGAATGAGAAGACATCACCACAATAATATAATAATGAAAAAAATCTTAATTAAACATGGGTTTTGAAAGCCTGTGTTATCTTTAAAAAAAATATATTAAATATGTAATTATAAAATATTGAATATGTAAAGATTGTTTCATATAATTATTTTACCAACCCATTTATTGAAATAAAAACTATTTTCATTTATGGGCATTAAATTTTATGAATTATGAGAGGTTATATTTTACTTGGACCATATTTATTGAATATCAAAAAATAATATACAAATAGATAGATCTGTGGTGATATCTTTTCCTTTAGTTTCTTGTTACTACCTCTTTGTAATTATTATTACCACATGATTATATTTATTAATAAAATATATAGTGTGCCTCGTTGCTTAACCTGGTCATACTAATTGAATACGTTCGTGTATAATTCAATCTTGTTGGTTTTATTTAATCTTATTTAAGATAACTATACTGGTGACCCCGAGAAGAACAGTTAAAGCCTTCTGTTGGTAAGAACTTTTTTTTTACTATTATTTTAATATGAGCACACCGACAGCTGAAGAATTTCTGTCCCTTCAGAGGCAATTGGCGGCACTCGAGTTAAAGCTAAACGCGGCCCCAGCACCCAATATTAATCACGTCAGCGTAAAATTACCCCCTTTTTGGGCCCCGGACCCAACTTTATGGTTCAATCAGCTTGAGGCCCAGTTCGAACTCGCCCATGTGACAGCAGACAAAAACTAAATATAACCATCTATTATCAGCACTGGACGGCAACATGCTGACCGTTATTGCCGATGTTATTAAGCGAGACCCCCCCCCGTCTTATAACGAACTTAAAAAAGCTATAGTCTCCCGTTGCAGCGATTCTGAGAACAACGCTTGCGAAAAACTATTATCCGGCCTCGAGTTAGGAGATTTAAAACCTTCTATACTACTAAGGAATATGAAATCCTTAGCCTCTCCCAATACCGGCGAGGATATTATAAAGCAGCTATGGATCCAGAGGCTACCCGTAACTACACAATCCATACTACAAGTTATGCATACCGCTACTCTTGATGAATTAGCTACAGCCGCAGATAAAATTTTAGATGTATCTCAACCTCAGCCATCCGTATCCAATGTAGAACTACAAAGTCAAAACCACCCTATTTACACAGAAATCGCGGCATTAACACAAGAAATTCGAAATCTCACTAGATACCACCGCTCTCGCTCCTCTTCTAGATCACGCCGGCGTTCTCCCATCTTACGTCAGAGACCGTTGGAAGACGGCTTTTGTTGGTACCATTCCTCTTTCGGAGACAGGGCACGGAAATGTGTAGCTCCCTGCAAGTACATTTCAAAAAACTAAATAGCCAGGGTTCAGCGGCGACCTGTTCCTGCCACGGCCCCAATTGTCGCCTTTTCTTAACTGATACGACGACAAAACTTCGTTTTCTCATTGATACAGGAGCGGACGTCTCTCTCTTGCCTCCGAGATCTTCGGATCGCTTGAACCCTGTTCAACAACACCTTTATGCAGCTAACGACTCCCGTATCAATGTCTACGGCAAACGAAAGTTGACGCTCACATTCGGCCCCGAAAAGCATTTCACCTACACTTTCCTTTTAGCCGATGTCCAGCAGCCGATTATCGGGTCGGACTTTTTAATTCATTTTAATCTTGTAGTTGACTTGCCCGGCCGACGACTTATAGACGGACTCAACATGACATGTGTTTCCACCATCCAGCACAGCTCACCACATAACCCAAGTACTCCTATCAGCAAATTCAACCCGACGTCACCTATAAGCTGCCTTCTTCACGAATTTGGTCAAATATCCGGGGGTCATTTCCCGCCTCAGCTATCCCGTCCATTTTCCACGCAACACCACATAAAAAAACTATAGGACCTCCAATATATTCCAAACCCAGACGGATAGGACCAGATAAAATAACAGCAGCTAAGACAGTATTTGACAATATGCTCGACTTGGGGCTATGTCGACCTTCAGATAGTCCATGGGCCAGCCCACTACATTTAGTAAGGAAGAAAGATGGCACTTGGAGACCTTGTGGGGACTACAGACAATTAAATGACATAACTATACCTGATAGGTATCCCCTACCTAATATTCAAGATTGTACTAATTTTTCAACCCTGGACCTGGCCCACGCTTACCAACAAATTCCAGTTGCGCCAGAAGACCAGGAACTACCAAGGCTCCACGACTCATCGACCAACTTAGTCCTAGCACCAACCACACTGCCAGGCAACTTTTCACTCTACTGCGATACGTCCCTTGGATACTTACGACCTTATATTCCCAAATCCTTAAGATCGGCAGTTTGCGCTAAATTTCACAATCTTACACACCCTGGCCGTAGAGCTACTCTTGATCAACTCCGAAAAAGATTCGTCTGGCCACATATGTCTAAATTTGTCACGGACTTTGTAAAGAACTGTGCTACATGTCAACAAACAAAGATACAGCGACACGAGAAATCCCCTCTTCAGCACTTCACACCGCCAGATGAACGCTTTGCCTTTATTCACATCGACATCGTTGGCCCCCTACCGTTGTCGAACGGCATGAAATACCTCTTGACATGCATCGACCGTTTCACTAAGTGGCCAGAAGCCATTCCAATGCGGATCAATCTGCCACTGACAGTCGCAAAAAGCGTTCTGGACCCACTGGATTAGCCGTTTTGGGACGCCTGTTCAAGTTGTAACTGACCAAGGTCGGAATTTCGAATCGAACTTTTCCGTTCCTTAGCAGCTATCTCAGGAATCAAAACTGGTTCATACAACGGCATATCACCCGCAGTCCAACGGACTTATAGAGAGGTGGCATAGAACACTCAAGACAGCACTCACCTGTAAGCTTTTGGAGACGCAAGACAGTTGGGACGGAACTTCTTCCGTCGTACTCCTCGGCCTTCGGACAGCCATCAAAAGTGATCATAATGCCTCTCCAGCCGAGCTCGTTTACGGATCTTGGCTACGACTACCAGGCGACATCCATAGCCAACTGGCACCGAACAAGATGGAACCTCCTGACACCTACGCTCAACAGTTAGGACGGAGAATGAGATCACTACGGCCTTCTGCCCCGACCTGGCACACCCAACCAACAGTGTTCGCCCATCCAGACCTCAACGGTTGCAGCCACGTTTTCTTACGAGATGATCAGATTAGACCCCCATTAACTCCTCCATATACAGGCCCTCATCTAGTTATCTCCAGGGACGCCAAAAAACATTTATCATCAGCAAAAAAAACGGCCGCAACATAGTCGTTTCAAGAGATCGAGTGAAACCTGCCCATATACTCTCGGAAAAGCCTAACACCCCTTCGCTACCTTCAAGCATTATGAGACACCGACAACGGACAGCAATAATTCAAAAAATCCCATTCGTCAAAAGA